>CAKNYM010050108.1:126012-139643 GCA_932195095.1 Andricus curvator | reverse complement strand
ATGAGCTAAAATGAAATAAAATGAGCTAAAATGAAATAAAATGAGCTGAAATGAGCTAAAATGAAATAAAATGAGCTGAAATTAAATAAATGGAAATAAAATTGAGCAAAACGAAATAAAGTGCAATAACATTAACCAAAATGAGCTAAGCTCTGATAAAATGATCTGAAAAGAGCTAAAAATAAAGTAAACGAGCTAAAGAGCTGAAATGTACTGAAATAAAACGAAATTAAATACAATCGAATCAAATTGAAATAAAATGACCCAAAATGAATTAAAATGAACTAAAATGAACTACAATGAACAGAAATGAGCTATAAGGAACTAAAATAAACTAAAACTAAATAAAGTGCAATGGAATAAAATAAAATGAGCTAGAAATGAAATAAATAAAAATAAAATAACTAAAATTGAGTAAAACGAAAAAAGGGTTATAAAATGAAACAAAATGAGCTAAACTGAAATAAAATGAACTAAAATGGGCTTAAATGTAATAAAAGGAAATACAATTTTGAAATTGAATCTACCATTACGGTCCATCTGTAAGACTTTTCAGACTTTTAAGACTCTTTTTCAGTTCTTTTAGGCTAACGATACGGAAAATTCCGTAATATTATTCAGTGCTTAGAATGAAGTAAAATGAAATAGAATTATATAACATGAAATCAAATCAATAGAACGCCAATAAAATAAAATTAATTAAAATGAACTAAGGTGAGCTCAAATTAACTAAAATGGTCTCAAATGAGATAAAATCAAATTTAACTACTTTGTTGAAAATTCGTTTTTTTTTGTTTGAAAATTAATTTTTTTTTAAATAAATAATGTTAAATAAATTTTTATCTGAATATTTAATTATTCCATTCTTTGTTGAAAATTTATCGTTTTTGTTGAAAATTAAACTATTTCAGTTCTATTCATCATTTTAGTTGAAAATCCTTCACTTTGGTTGAAAATTTAACTAAGGAATCTGTATTATCATCAGAGAACAGCAGAAATTTTTAACGTCTTTTCAGACTTGATGGAGATATGAATTAAAAATGATTTTAAATCATTTTTTTTCTGAAAAAAGATCTTCTCCTTTCGCTCCGCTGGGAATCGAACCACAGAACTTCCGATTGCCGGTCGGGTCCTTTCCCATTAAGCTACTAGAGAGATCGAGAGAACAAACTTTTTTCAGAAAATTTACGCATTATTTTGCAAGGTGATACATATCAAATTTCTCAAGGAATCTGTATTATCATCAGAGAACAGAAATTTTTAACGTCTTTTCAGACTAGATGGCAAAGACGGTCCTCGTGAAATGGGGCAAATTTCGAACTTTTTTGCTACTTCATACCTATTCTAGCAGTACTTTTTCGGTACATAAATCCGATCTGCACTTCTAAAAATAAAAAAATTAAATTAAATGGAACATTTCGGGTACTTTTGTCCCTATTGAACTTTTAAAAATTTTCAAGAAATGTTAGTACCAAGTACTTTAGTGGAATTTTGTCCAGGATCCCAATGGGAATTTCTTATTTATTTGGGTAGTGAAAAATTAATTTTAAATTAATTAATTGTGGACTGCGTTTAAGAGAGGTATTTAGAATAAAATTGCATTTTTGTTTGATAAAAATCCCTGGCAATCAGAAATGGCAATTTAAAATTATATATATAATCACAGTGGATTAAATTCATTCCATTAATTTATTTGAAAAAACATACAGATAATATAATTTGCTAAAGCGGAAGCGTTCACAAAAACTCGTGAAATATTCAAAATTCAAAAAGGCAGTCATCGATCCCAATTTGGAACCCCAATTAATGGCACTTGTCCTTCGTGCTGATTATAGGGAACACAAGATTAGTATCTTTTAAATTTTCGGTAATCCATTCATCAGCTTCTTTTTCCATATCCGCACTGAAGAATTCCTTCCAATTGCCAGTCTTCCCCTTTCCGATGAAAAATTGGCTGTTCAAATATACTCCACAGTCATACCAACTATACAAATTAACCGCTGGATTTTTTCGGAAATTATCTATATTTAAGTGATCCAGCAACTCGGATAACTGATTTTCATTGTAATTCTTCCCCAAGAAATTGGCCACCTTTTTAACTGCAGAAAGCAAATCCTAGAAATGTTGAAATATACATTTTTTATTTCAATTAGATCAACATTGGACGATTTTATTTTAATATGTCTTCAATAAAAATTCTTTAAGATAATGAGACTTTTTCAAATTCAAAATTTGTTATTACAAACTTACGGCACGCAATTCCTCGTAAAACATAAATAACAAATTCGGGTGATTTCTCTGAGCCCATGCTTCTTTTACATGTTCCCAGTATGGACTGAATACAGCTAAAAACAATTTTTAATTCATTTCGTTTCATGAAAAATATTGCAATTCACCATTTTCAAACTGCCCTGTTATTTAATTTAAAATTAGTATGCTATACTCACTAAGATCATTTTTGAAATAATTCCAAAAAGTCGGAAAGTCGCCGACATATCCAAGAGATGCTACGGATTTATGCATAATATACCAAGAAACCGCTACGTCTTTTGGATTCCTCGCCATGTAAATAATCTAGAATGAAATCCAATTTTAACTTGTCTTCCAGAAATTCATTATAGATTAAATGGATTCAATTACTCATTAAATTAAATCTCTTATATAGACTTTCACGCTTGTGAAAAAATCTTCGAAGTTTTTAATATCAGAAAAAAGGATCATTATCATTTTACAGGTAAATTAGGTGGACCTGCACATGAAAACTGTAATCCAAACATTGATTCTAATCGAATAACAGGCTTTCAAAGACTACTTCACACTGCCAGGACGTGGGTAACAGGTTTTGTTACGATTTGTGACGTAGGGGGAGGGGTTAATTCAAAATGTGACATCGCACATAGAAATTATCATTAGGAATCAAATTTTTTGAAATGCTTGAAGAAATGACAATTAGCGATTTCTTGAAAGTGATGCTTCTAAATACAGACTTTACACTATTTCCCCTATCCCCCCTTCGTTGAAAGTTAATTATCTTTAATCGAAAAGTCTGCTATTATATTTATCATCATTTCAGTTCATCATCATCAGTTGAAAATTTAACTATTTTGTTGAAAATTCGTTTTTTGTGTGGGTTGAAAATCAATTTCTTCAACTGCAAATTTAACTATTTCAGTTTAGGTTGAAAAATGACCATTTTCAGTTTAAAATTCAATTATTTGGTTGAAAATTAATATTCTCGTTGAAAATTCATCTGTTTTCTAAAAAAATCACGTTTATGGTTCAAAAATTCAACAATTTGGTTGAAAAAATTTTTTCTCTCTTGACTGAAAAATTTTTTCTGGCTTTAAAATCTCTTGTTGAAATTCCGTTTTTTTTGGGTAGAAACACAACTGTTTGATTTAAAGATTAATCTGTTCTGGTTGAAGATTTTGTTGAAAATTCAACTTTTTTGGTTTGACTTAGCAGCTTTTCATTTCAAATTAAAATCTATTTTAGCTGAAATCAACTGTTACATTTTTCGTTCAGAATTCATCTTTTTGGTTGAATTAAAATCTTCTCTTATTTAAGAATTAATCTTTTTTTGATTGAATATTCTATTACTTGGTTAAAAGTTGAACTTCTTTGTTGAAAATTCAATTTTTTTGAGAGTCATTATTTTATTTATTATTTTATTAATTCAACTATTTTGTAGGAAATTTGATGATTTTGTTAAAGTCTCAAGTATTTTGTTATACATTCAAGTATTTTATTGAAAACTCTATTATTTTGTTGACAATTTAACTATTTTGTTGAACATTCATCTGTTTGAAAAGAAAATTTGTTCTTTTGAATTGAAACTTCATCTTTTGGCAGAAAAGTAAACTTTTCTGCTTTAAAATTCAGCTTTGTAGTTTGAAATTTAAAAATTTGGGTAAAAATTGAATTTTTCCTGAAAATTCGCCTCTTGGTTGAAAATTCATCTTTGCAGGTTGAAACTTCAACTGTTTGGTTAAAGTTTCAACCAATTTGTTGAAAATTCGTCCATTTTGCTTGAAGTTCAATTACTTATTTGGTTGTATATGCTACTGCTGGTTGATAATTTTTTGGGGGGAATTGAACTATTTCATTAAAAAGTTTTCAAAACTGCTTTGTTTAAAATTCGTCCTTGTGGATCAAAAATTCATCTTTTTTGGAATGAAAATTCATCTTTTTGGTAAAAAAGTTCTTGGTTGAAAATTCAACTCACTTCTAAAAAATTAGTCTTGTTGGCTTGAGGATTCGACTATTTGGCTAAAAATGCAACTGTATGTGGTTGAAGTTAATTCTTTTTTGTTTTATAATTCGACCACTTGGTTGAAAAGTCATTTTTATAGGTTGAAAATTCAACTATTTCGTAGATAATGCAATATATTTTGACTTTAAATGTTAAGCTTTTGATATTAAATTCAATATGGTACCTAAACATTAATTTTATTTAGGGGAATTTATTTCCCCATTATTGTATGTTTTATTGAAGGCGTTTATCAAATGAAATCGCAAAAAAAATCTTATCCAAAAAATGAGGGGAATCTTATTTGTGACGTCACCATGGAGGGTTCAAGCTTTGTATGATGATCTGTGACGAAGAAGTGTAGGGATGAAAGAAGTGTTCAAAATAGCGTGACGCAGTTTTTGAACGGATGTTAAGAAAATTTTGGTAATAATGTTTTAAGCAATATTTATAACTTTAATTTCGAGTATTTGAATTACCTTCAAAAAATTAAGTCGGTCTATAGACTTTGGCGCTTTTGAAAACACTTTTAAAGTGGGTGATACCAGATATAGGGATCATTATCATCTTACAGGTAAATTAGGATGGCCCTCCCATGAAAACTGTAATCTGAATTATCTTATAATTAATTTTAATCAATGAAGGGTTAAACCCTGGGGGAGGGAGCGTCATGCCATGTGTGATGATCTGTGACGAAGGAGGGGGCTGGTGGACAAAGTTTTCAAAATAGCATGACGTAGTTTTTGAACGGCCTACTTCCTTTTTCTCCCTATTCATTATTTGGAAAAGGATAACTGGTACTAAATTAAAGTAATGGAAAGTTTTGGCGATAAATGTGGGAAAAGTTTGATAGGTATCATTTTGAAATGAAAATATTCTGAATGATTTTGATGGTACATATTTCTGTATAAACTGTACCTTACAGCCAGAATCCAAAATACCTGGCTTCAGGCTAAGGGGCATATGCGATTGAATAAATCTATGGGATTGTAGAGTCTCTAACATTTTATAGACAGGTCTAGCCAGAGATTTACAAAACTCTTGTTTCTCTACGTTTCCTTCATTCTTTTTGACAAGTTCGTCCATTACTACGGAATGATAATCCATGCTGCTCCTAAATAATTTTAGGAAGAACTTTATAAAAAAAAATTGCTCAATATGAAGGAAGACAAATTTTTGAATTATTTACAAGGCTTACTCAAGATATGGAAATCTTTCCATATAAGTCTTCTTCCTCGCTGTTTCGAAATCCAGATTATTACTCAGAAGCCAAATGAGTTCTTGCGTGACGGTCGTTCCTAAAAGAAGTATAAAAAATTGGTCAAAGTGGAAATATGGAATTGTATTAATTAATTGTAAGAGATCCTTTAATAATAAAGGCAAGGCTACGCCATTTTTTAGGGGGAGGGGGGTAACAGGTTTTGCAAAATTCATAATTTAAATTTTGAGTATTTGGAGTCACATAAAAAAGATGTAATCGTTCAATAGACTTTCACGCTTGTGAAGAACTCTTCGAAGTTTTTAACACCAGAAGAAGGGATCATGATCATCTTACAGGTAAATTAGGTGGACCTGCACATGAAAACTGTAATCCAAACATTAATTCTAATCGAAGGCCCAAATACGACGGACGCACACCCGGGTACGAAATCCTACAAACAGTAACTATCGCACCTAAAATAAAAATAAATATTAAAATTCTTACCTGACCGCGGATGAGAAATTATCCATGTGTCGGAGGGTCTAGCCTTAAAATTGTAAAATGCTTCCCTTTCTTCTGTGTATTTATAGGGGAAAAACCACTTCTTCTCTCCAACTTGCACCCACCCGGTTCTTTCGCCATTAAAAAGGGTCAACATTTTTTTCGTCTCATCAGCATCTAATAAAGTATAATTTGGTGGTTGTGAACTCATTTTAGTCCCAAATATATTTCGAAGTTGACTCAGGAAACTGGCCCACTATAGAGATTAATTTTTTTTAATTATTAAGAGTACTTCTACTTCTTAGTTTTCCTTTCTAAAGAGCTGGTCGTTATTCTGTATCTTTCTTTACTATAAAATTTTTTTCTAGAGTTCGCTAAAGTCGTTTTTATGGTAAAAATAACATTTTACATACATACAAACGGTATTCCCGTTAGGACCTGGTTAGAAGTTCTAGATAGATCTCGGCTAAAATAGCGTCACAGAAATAGTCTGGGCCTGTCTAATTCCCCGATCAGAGCCCGATCAGAAATAGGGAAAACTAGTTTGGGCCCTTTCAAATCCCGATCGCTATTTATACACGGGGTTGAGCTACTGCCCTGTTTTGCTTGTATTTTTATTCTGGAAAAGCATCACTTAAAAGTTAATAAATAGTATACACAAATCTTTATAAACAATTACAAACATTTCAACATAAAAGTCTTTGCACTCGCTTTTTTTTTGCAGATTTTTTTGTAACTATAGGGTAATGTGGAAGTTTTTTGAGAACAAAATGAAAGTCATCTGTGATGTCCTTTACTCAAAAATCGTCATTTTGGACTTTTTTAACAATTTGAAAATTCTAGAATTTTCGACCAGCTAGTTCAATTTTCAGCCAAAAAAGATTATTTTTCAACCAGTTGCATATTTAACCGATAAAAAATTTAATTTGTACGAAAAGAGACGAAGTATCTACAAATTAGTTTAATTTCTTAACGCAAAAATATTAATTTTCAATGAAAAAGTTCATTTTTAACCATATGGATGAATTTTCATTGAAGAAACGATTTTTCAAAGAAATAGTTACATTGTGAACAAGGTAAAGAAATTTTTAACCAAACAGTTGAATTTTTGATTCAAAAATACGAATTTTAAAAACAAAACAAAAAACATTTTCATCCAAGTAATTAAATTTTCTACCAAAAAGATGAATTCTCAACTAAAAAGATCCATTTGCAATCAAAAATGGTGTAGTTAAATTTTCATTTAAAAAAATCATTTTTCAAACACAGAAACGAATTTTCAACAGATAGATCTTCAAATAAAAAAAATGAATTTTTAGAAATTATATTTTCAAAAATCTTTTAAACTGACTCCCATTATTCCTAGAATTTTGAAAAATCTTTCAAAGTAAAAAAATACCTTCAAATCTTCCAGATTTTTTTTTTATATTTTGAGAAATTTTTTCAAATGTTTTGAAATTTTTTGTAATTTTCTTTGAAAATTAATTTTTTCAAAATAAAAAATCCATTATAATTTTCCCAGGAATCTTAAGAAAAGTTTTTTGTTTTCTTGAAACACTGCGAATTTATTAAAAAGTTTCGAATTTTTTTTAGAAATCTTCAACAATCTATATTTTTTTTTAGAGTTTTAAAAATCTTATCAAATTATAAAGTACTTTTTAATCTTTATAAAACTGCTGAATATCTCTTATACTGATTCCAATTTTTCTAAAATGTAATCTTGCAAGATTGAAAAATTTTGCTTTTATTATTATTATTATTATTATTTTATTATTATTTTTTTCTCGACATTTTTTCAAATTTTTTTCAAATTTGTTTTTTTTCATTACAAGCTCTTTTTGAAATTTTCGAGAATAAACGTATTGCTTGAAATGTTTTGAAACCTTTTCAAGATTTTAGATATTTTCGAATCTTTTCAAAACTTATAAGACATCTAAATCATCTTCAAAACTTTAAATTAATTTTTCAAAATGTTAAGAACAATAATTATTCCGTATTATTAAAAAATCATTTGCAACTAAAAGTTTCTCATTTATTAGTAATGTTTCATTTTATTTGGAAAAAAATTTTATCACTCGTGACTACAACTTTTTTAGAAAAGGATAAAGATTCAAATTTACTTGCCATGTTATCACAAATTCCGAGAGATAAGAAGGATAAAATTATGGACAAAAACTTAGTATAGACGGTAGGTGACGATAAAAAAATGGTCAGTACCGGTAACACGGAAAATTTAAATGATTTTTGTAGGAATTAATTTAAAGAAAATATTTTTAAAAATTTCAAATAATTTCCTGAAATTTCGGAAAAGAATGTAGAAGATTTCAAAGCAATATTTTTCAATTTTGCAAGATTAAAACATTTTAGAAGAAATTCGAATGAGCTTAAGATATATTTAGAAATTTTGACAGAATACAAAAATAATTTTATTTAAAACAAAATGTAGATTTTTGAAGATTTCGGACAAAAAAATTCGAAGTTTTTCAAGAATTTTTAAAGGTTTTAAGAGAAAAACAAATTTTTTTAGGATTTTTTGGAAAATTTTCAATGATTTTTTATTTTACGAAATTTATTTTAACAGAATATGATATAAATGTTTTTATATTATAAAAACATTTCAGAATATTTTCAAAATAATCAAAGAAGAATCTGGCAGATTTGATGGCAATTTTGTTAATTTTGAAGAATTTTTTCAAAATTTTTGGATAAATTCTAATAATTTCAAAATATATTTAGAAGTTTTTGAACAATTTCAGAACGAATAAAAAATTTAAACAAAATGTAGATTCTTGAAGATTTCGAAATAAAATTTTGAAGCTTTTTAAAGATTTTGAATGTTTTGAAGATAATAAAGAAATTTTCTTTAGATTCTTGGAAATATTCAAAGTGTTTCTTTTTTTAAAATTAATTTGAAGATTATATTTAAAAATATCATAAAACATTACAAAATATTTTCAAAATTGTCAAAAATAAATGCGGAAGATTTAAAAACAATTTTATGAATAATTTGAGTCAAAAAGTCTCAAATATCTTTTTAACTACTCAAAATTTTCCTAAAATTTGGTAAAATCTTGTAAAATAGAAAAAGAAATTGTTATAAGTTTTCTAAAAATTTTTTCAACATATCTGACATCTTAAAAAATCTTTTTGAAATTTCGCGAGGAACCTAGAAAAATTATATGCATATATAACCCTGAAGCAAGTTAAAAAATAAAATTTGATACAAAATTTCATCTTTTCTTTATTAAAATTGCAAATTTTTGGTTTAAAATTAAATTTATTTTTTCAGTTAAAAGTTAAACTATTTTGTTAAAACGTCACTTTTTTTGTTTAAGATTCATCATTTTAGTTCAAAATTCATCTCTTCGGTTGTAATGTAACCATTTTGTTGAAAATTTGTCTTTTTTTATAGGGAATTAATTTTGTTGGTTGAAAATTCATCTTCTTGGTTAAGGATTCAAATATTTCGTTAATTTTTTTTCATGAATTTAACTGTTTTTTATTTATAATTGAAATCTTCTTGGATTGAAATATCAACTATTTTTTGTTGAGAATTCATCTTTTTTCATTGAAAATACTACTTGGTTAAAAGTTGAACTACTTTGTTAAAAAATCATGTTTTTGGTTGAAGATTCATCATTTTAGTCGAAAATTTGTATTTTTTCGTAGAAAATTAATCTTCTTGATAGAAAATTAATTAAATTTTTTGCGGGAGATTCATATTTATGAGTTATAAAAACTTAAACTTCTTTGTAGAAAATTCATCTTTTTTGGAAAAAATTTAATGTTTTTTGGCTAAAAATACAGCTGGTCAGAAATTAATCTTTTTTGGTTGAGGATTTAAGTATTTGGTTGAAAATTGATATTTTTTGGATGAATTCAACTGTTTTTTATTTGAAATTAAATTTTGTTTCGATCAAAATATCAAATATTACATTTTTCGTTTTGAGTTCATCTCTTTTGTTTGAAAATTCAACTATTTGTTTGAAGATTAACTTTTTTGTTGAAATTCATATATTTGGTTAAAAATGCAACGACTTTTTAAAAAAATTAAATATTTATTTTAAAATTTAACCACTTTGTTGGAAATTCGTTTTTTTTGTTAATTTTTTTTATTTATATGTTGAAAATTCATATATTTTGTTGCAAATATATTGCATAGAAAATTAATCTTGCTTGTTTAAAATTCATTATTTTGGTCGAGGATTCAACTATTTTGTTAAAAGGTCACATTTTTTTGGTCAAAAATTTAACTATTAAAGTTTAAGTAGTTAAATTTCTGACCAAAAGTGGAACTAATTTTTTAAAAATCTCTTTTTTTTTTAATTTTTTAATCGAAGATTCATAACTTTGGTTAAAAATGTAATTATTTTGTTGAACATTCCTTTTTTCTTGGTTGAAAAAAAATTTGTTTCAACTGAAAATTTCCTTCTTTAATTTTCGGTTCAAACTTAATCTTTTTTAGTAGAAAATTAATCTTGTTTCTTAAAAAAACAATTTTTTGTTTGAATTTTGAACTCTTTCCTTGAAAATTCATTTTTTTTGTTGAAGATTCATAATTTTAGTTCAAAATTCATCTCTTTGGTCCAAATTCAACTATCTAGCTAAAAATTCGTTTTCGTTTTAAGTTTTGATTGAAAATTAAAATATATTTTGGTGGAAATATCAACTATTACAGTTTTTGTTGTGAATTCATTTTTTTATCGAAGATTCATCACTTTGGTTGAAAATGTAGCTATTAAGTTGATAATTTATTTTTTCTTGGTTAATTAATTGTTTTAACTGAAAATTTAATTCTTCTATTTTGTGTTCAAAATTCATCTTTTTTTCTTGAATCAGCTGTTTCTAATTTAAAATTTAAATCTTTTTTTTTTTCTTTTCTAAATTAACTAGTAGATCAAAAGTTAAACTTCTTTGTTATAAAGTCATGTTTTTGGTTGAAAATTAACTTTTCTGTGGATAATTCATATTTTTGATTAAAATTACACCCGGTTAAAAACTAATCTTTTTTTGATGGGGATTCAAGTATTTTGTTGCAAATTTGTCTTCCTTGTATGAGTTCGACTGTTTTTTACTTGAAATAAAAATATTTTTGGATTGAACTATCAAATATTACAGTTTTCGTTGAGAATTTATCATCTTGGTTTGAAAATTCAACTATTTGGTTGGAGAACAACTTTTTTGTTGAAATTTTGATTTGACATATCTGAAACTTTGAAAATTTAAAAAATAATGTATATATATAATAATATTATTATATATAAATATTCTTTCGAAAATTATATTTATATAACCTTGAGCGCGATTTATGCTAGTTTTTCAAAACAGGACCCCAGATATGATTTTGATTTTGTGCTTTAAAAACTTCAACATCATCATGTAGTTACATCATCCTGTAGGATGAGGCTCACCATACTCAAACATATATGAGTACATTAAAATTATTTTATTTGAATATTATTCATTCATGTAGTTTGATTAAAATTAACTTACCGATTTTTATTTACTAAGAAATTTTTTTTTTTAACTCAAGTTACACAGCGACCAAACGCGACGTTGAACGTTATTGAATTGGGGCGTCGATATGGTACGTAAGTAAAAAGATGCCTGACTGAAATTGCAAAATTGTGCAAAGCCAAGTACAAACTATTCGCAGAAATCAGCAAAATTAAGCTGTTTATCAGTTTATCAGTAAGTGCAAGATGGAAAATCAACAACGCCTCTTCACGATAAACACTATAAATTATCTAAGTAAAAAAATCGTGTACTTTTGATTGATTTTCTACTTACAGATATGGGTAAATTGCACATAAGTTGAGTTTTGAGGTCTTAAATGTTTATTACAGACTGTAGTTTTGAATATAAATATCACTTTCTTTTAAAAACGTATAGCCTTGTAGACTACTAATCTAGTATAAATGGGCTTTTGCTTCAAATTATTTACTTTAATGGTACCATTTATTGAAAAATAGTATTTCCCAAGAACACATTTTTTATAGCGAGGCTAAATCAATTAAATAATAAAAATTTTGCGAAAAAATATATGAAATATTTGACAACTCATCCCGAATTCCGGGACTAGACACTACTTAAATATTAATATTAATTGAAACAAAAAGCCTCTCAGTAACTAATCCCAGAGACAGTGATCATTATCATCTTACAGATAAATTAGGTGGGCCCTCCCATGCAAACTGTAATCTAAACATTTATTTTAATCGAATAAGGGGCTTTCAAAAACTATGCCACACTGCCCGGGGGAAGGTAAACAGACTTTGAGAAGATTTGTGACGTAGGAGGAGGGGGAATAGGGAGTTCACGCAAAATGTGACACAACACATGGAAACCACAAAACAATTTTTTGAAATGCTTAAAACAATGAAAATTAGTCATTTTTTTTACAAGGAAAGTATTTAAATACAGACTGTGCACTCTTACCCCTATTCCCTTCTTTTTTTCCTTTTTTAATGAATTCCCCTTTTCCCATTCTTTCAAGAAAGTTCCCCCTTTCCTCGTTTTTTATCCTAATGCAAACTGCATTAATAGAACTCAATGAGAAAATTCTATTATTTTTCGTTGAAAGTTAATTCTTTTTAATTAAAAAGTCTACTATTATGTTTTTGGTTTAGAATTCATCTCTTTTGGTTACAAATTCTACTTTTTGTTTGAAGATTAACTATGGAAAGATTAACCTATATGTATTTTGTTAAAACCTTATTTTTTTGATAAAAAATTAATTTTGTAATCAAAATGTAACTATTCCATGATTGGTTGAAAATTGATTTTTTTACTTGGAAATTTAACAATTTAGTTAAAAATTTATGTACTTTCTTGTAAATTCGTCTTTTTTGGTAGAAAATTTTTCTTCTTGATTGAAAACTTAACTGCTTGGTTGAAAGTTGAACTACTTTGTTAAGGATTTATTTTATTAGTTGAAGATATATTGTTTGTTGAAAATTTAACTATTTTGTTTGAAATTCGTTTTTTTGTGTTGAAAATCAATTTTTTTAACTCCAAATTTAAATATTCCATTTTTGAATGAAGATTGATCGTCTTTAGTTAAAAATTTAATTATTTGGTTGCAAATTAACTTTCAGTAGATTTTGTATTTGTTTGTTTATTTAATTTTCATGGTAATGCAAACTCATACTTCTCGTCCCTTGGATTTATTGCACAGGGGTGTAAGAAAGATAAAAAAAATTGTTAACTGGCAAAGTTAATTGTTATAAACAAATTGTATCAACATATACTCGACATTAGGGGTTATTCGTCTTCAAAGCAAATTTCTGCTCTGAAATCGCTTGCTTTTATCGTTTGGATGATACGTAGCCATTTAAATTTGAGATTAAATGTTATTTGTTTATAATATAAATAAATTATATAAACAAATGCACATTTTGGGCGTTTTTAGGCAAAAAGAAATCGTTTTTTCTTCTTAACTTGCTGAAATTATATTTTCAATAATGTTTTCTGAAAAATTGTTTGCCACCCATCAATATTCGTTTATTTTATAAACAAATTATATAAACAAATGTAAATTTTCGGCGTTTTTAAGCGGAAAGAAATCGTTTTTTCTTCTGACCTTGCTGAAATTATATTGCCAATGATGTTTTTTGAAAAAAATATTTCCACTCATCAATATTTGTTTATTTTATAAGCAAATTATATAAACAAATTCAG
>CAKNYM010050108.1:98367-119207 GCA_932195095.1 Andricus curvator | reverse complement strand
ACAAAATGAAATAATTAAAAAATAAATAAATAGAAATTAAATTAAATACAATGAAATAAAGTGAAATGCAATGAACTAAAATGAACTAAAATGAGCAAAAAGAGCTAAAAGTGACCATAATGAAAAAAAATATAAATAAAATGAACTAAAATTAGCTATAAAGATCTCAAGTTAACTAAAATGAACTAAAATAAAATGAAATAACTGGAAAGAAAATGAAATAAAATGAGATAAATAGAAATGAAATGAAATAAATAAAAAGAATATGAAATAAAGAAAGTAAAGTATAGTGAAATAAATAGAAATAAAACCAAATAAAAAAATAGAAAAAGTAAATAAAATGAACTTAAATGAACTTAAATGAGCAAAAATGAAACAAAGGGGAAAAATACAATCATATCAACAAAATGAAATACATATCAAAAAATGAAATAAATATGAACAAAATGAAATAAATGAAAATCAAATAAAATCATATTGAATAAAATAAACGTAACACAGATAGAAACAAAATAAAATGAAATCAAATTTATTAAAATGAACTAATAAGAGCTAAAATTAATTCAAATGAACTAAAATGAGATACAATGAGCTAAAATGAAACGAAATAAAATTAAATCAATAGAAATAAAATGAACTTAAATGAGCTAAAAAGAGCTGAAATAAAATGAAAAATGATAATTTAATTAAATAAATAGAAATAAAATGAACTTAAATGTGCTAAAAAGAGCTGAAATAAAATAAAAAATAATAATTTAATGAAATAAATAGAAATAAAATGAAATTATTAGAAATAAAATGAAAGAAATAGAAAGAAAATGAACTAAATAGAAAGAAAATGAAATGAACGTGAATGTGTAGTAAATAGCAATAACAATTTTTTTTAAACGGAGAACTAAAAATTACTAAAAATTACTAAAATTAGCTAAGAAAAGTCAAAATTAACTAAAATGACATAAAGTGAGCTGGGGTGAAATAAATGGAAACAATTGGAAAAAAAATAATATAAAATCAAATCAAATGAAATTAAATAAAAGTGAAATAAGTGCAAGTGAAGTAAAATAAAATGAACTAAAATGATTCAAAAAGAGCTAAAATTAACTAAAAAGAGCTAAAATGAGATAAAAATTTTCAAAATTAATTAAATAAATAGAAATATAATATGAAATAATTCAAAAAATAAAATGAAAGGAATAGAAAGAAAATGAAATAAACTAAAATTAGCTTAAATTAACTAAAATAACATAAAATGAGCTAAAATGGAATAAAATTAAAAAATAAGAGCAAATGAAATCAAATAAAATGAAACTAAAAAGTACTAAAATGAGCTACAAAGAGCCCAAATTAATTAAAATAATATAAAGTGAAACATAAAATAAAATGAAATAAATAGAAATAAAATAGAATAATTAGGAATTAAATGAAATAAATACAAAGAAAATGAAATAATTAGAAGTAAAATAAACTAAAATGATCTAAAATGAGCTAAAATGAAATGAGCAGTAATGAATAGAAGTAGAATGAAATAAAATGAGATAAATAGAAATTTATTGATATAAATAAAAAGAATATAAATAAAGAAAATAAAGTATAGTGAAATGAATAGAAATAAATGAAAAAAAATTTTGAATCTCTTTAATTTTTGGATCCACCTCGATGATTGTATACCATTAAGCCATTTCCCTTTCGGGGTAGGCGTGACACTACCCGATTCGGGTAGTGTTTCTAGGTTGATAACTTGTAGTAAATAACTACAAGTGTGGGCTCACCACACCCACGATGTGCCAACAGCACTCAGTTTTCTCGAATGGTCACCCATCCAAGTGCTAACCGCGCCCAACGCTGCTTAACTTCAGTGATCTGACGAGAACTGGTTTTTTCAGCGTGGTATGATTTAAATCAGGTTATAATATGGACAATCAGCTGAATTGAGTTCTTGCTGATCTCAGAGCTTCCTTCGGAAGTGAAGATTGAGGACTGAGAACTGAGGAATGAGGAAAGAGAATAATGAGATGAGTTTGAACTGATTTCTTCTTGAAGTAATATAAGTAAGTGAAAAAGAGAAGAAGAGGGAAGAGTTTCGATTAGACCCGGGTGGGGCGGTTGTTTCTCGAAATTATCGGGGACCACAAGAGTGTGCTTTCATTCCCTCATGCTCTCAAGGAAAGAAGACAAGAAGACGATGAGGAAACGAAGCGACAGCAGCACACTTTCCCATAATTTTCCCTCAATTTCCCT
The DNA here is from genome assembly GCA_932195095.1 of Andricus curvator. Classification (NCBI taxonomy): domain Eukaryota; kingdom Metazoa; phylum Arthropoda; class Insecta; order Hymenoptera; family Cynipidae; genus Andricus; species Andricus curvator. The sequence continues at coordinate 116,969 of CAKNYM010050108.1, read as the reverse complement.
AGTTTCCCTCACCTATTTCATTTCATTTCTACTACTTCCGCTCACATTATTTTCCCTCATTTCCCTTACTTCCCATCGCTTATTTCCCCTAAATTCCCCTACTTCCCTTCCCCTCACTTCCTTAACCCTTCATGTCTCCTCATTTTGCCTACTCCCTAACCCCTCATTTTTGCTCATTTTCCCCTGCTTCCCCCAATTCTCCTTCCATCATTTCACGTCATATCCCCTCCTTTAAAAAAAAAGTACGACGGACGGACACCAGACAGAAACTATAAGGGTTTCTGCCGTGTGCTACAAAACTCTAATGAAATGAAATAAAATAAAGTGATATAAATAGAAATAATATAAAATAAATAGAAAGAAAATTAAATAAAATTAACTAAAATGGAATAAAATGAGCTCAATAAAATGAAACTATTGGAAGCAAAACAAAAGAAATAGAAAAAAAATGAAATGAAATAAAATTAAATGGACTAAAATCAACTGAAATGACTTTATAGAAAGAAAATTTAATAAAAGTAAATTAAATGAAATAAAAATGACAAAAATAGAAATAAAAGAAAATAAAATGAACTAAAATGACATGAAATGAGCTGAAATGAACTAAAATTAACTAAAATGACATAAGATGAGTTAAAAACAAATAAAATAGAATAAAAGTGAACTAAAAAGAACTAAAAATAGATCAAATTTAATAAAATCAACTAAAATGACATAAAGTGAGCTAAAATGAAATAAAATTAAAACATTAAAAAGAAAATTATATAAAATAAAATGAAGCGAAACAAAATAAAAGTGAAATAAATAGAAGTGAAACGAAAGAAAATGAACTGAAATGTGTAAAAATGAGCACAGTAAGCTGAATTTAGCTAAAATGGCATAAAATGACGTAAAATGTAATACAAAGAAAAATTTAATTAAACTAAATAAATAGAAAGAAAATGAAATAAATAGAAAGAAAATGAAATGAACTGACATGAACTAAAATAAGCTATCACTAACTAAAATAACATAAAATAAGCTTAAATTAAATAGAATGAAGTAAAATGAAAAAATAAAATAAAATAAAACGAAATAAAATTTAAAAAATAAAACGAAATAAAATCAAATAAAATAAAAAATAAATAAATAGAAATAAAATGAAATTAAATTCAATTAAATACAATGAAATAAAGTGAAATGCAATGAACTAAAATAAACTAAAATGAGCTAAAAGTGACTAAATAGAAAAAACATTGAAATAAAATGAACTAAAAAGAACTAAACTTAGATAAGAAAAAGTCAAAATTAAATAAAATGACAGGATTAAATAAAATTAAATACAATTTTTTTAAATTAAATTAATGGAAAAACATGAAAAAATTAGAAATAAAATTAAATAAATAGAAAAAAATGAAATAAATAGAAATTAAATGAACTAAAATAAGCTGAAATCAATCGAAATTACTTAAATAGAAAGAAGGAAAATCAAATCAAATAGAATAAAAGTGACATAAATAGAAATCAAATAAAATGAACTAAAATGAGCTAAAAAGAGATCAAATAAAAACATGTGAAAATAATTAAATTGAATAAATAGAAATAAAATGAAATAATTCGAAAAATAAAATGAAAGAAATAGAAAGAAAATGAAATGAACTTAAATGAACTCAAATGAGCTAAAATTACCGAAACTGACATAAAATGAAATAAAATTTGAAAAATCAAATCAAATGAAATAAAATAAAAGTAAACTCAAAAGTACTAAAATAAGCTAAAAGAGCGAAAATTAACTAAAGTGATATAAAGGGGGCTAAATTAAAATAAAATGAAATAACTAAAAAAATTAAATAGGATAAAATAAAAGTGAAATAAATACAAGTAAAAGAAAACGAAATAAAATGAAAACTGACATAAAATGCGCTAAAATGTTATAAAATTTTTTAAAAATAAAATTAAATAAAATGAGCTAAAATGAAATGAGTAGTAATAGAAGTAAAATGAAATAAAATGTAATAAATAGAAATGAAATGAAATAAAATAAACTAATATGATCTAGGATAAGCTAATATGAACTAAAATGACATAAAATGAGCTCAAATGGGGAAAAAATAAAACGAAATAAAATATTAGTGAAATAAATAGAAATAATATAAAAGAAAATGAAATAAAATTAATTAAACTAAAATGAGCATAAAATAAGCTAAAATAAAATGAAGCGAGCCAAAATGAACTAAAATCAACTAAATAGACATGAAATGAGCTTAAATTAAATGAAATAAATATAAATAAAATTAACTAAAAAGAGCTCAACTTAACTAAAATGAGCTAAAATGCATTAAAAAAGAGCTAAAATGCTATAAAATGAAATAAAATAAATAGAAATAAATTGAAATAATTAGAAATAAAATTAAAAAAATAGAAAGAAAATAACATTAAATTAAAAAAATGAAATGATATAAATGAAATGAAAAAAAATAGAAATAAAATAAACTAAAAACAACTGAAGTGAGCTAAAAAGAGCCAAAATTACCTCAAATTGACAATAACGACATGAAGTAAGCTAAAATAAAATAAAATGAAAAAAATGAAACAATTAAAAAATAAATTAAATTAAATACAATGAAAGAAAATCAAATGCAATGAACTAAAATGAACTAAAATGAGCAAAAAGAGCTAAAAGTGACTAAAATGAAAAAATAGAAATAAAATGAACTAAAATTAGCTATAAAGAGCTCAAGTTAACTAAAATGAACTAAAATAAAATGAAATAACTGGAATGAAAATGAAATAAAATTAAATGAGATGAAATGAAATGTGTAGTAATGAATAGAAGTAAAATGAAATAAAATGAGATAAATAGAAATGAAATGAAATGAATAAAAAAATATGAAATGAAGAAAATAAAGTATAGTGAAATAAAAAGAAATAAAATCATATAAAAAAAATAGAAAAAGTAAATAAAATGAGCCTAAATGAACTTAAATGAAATAAAGGAAAACAATAAAATTATATGAACAAAATGAAATAAATTGAAATCAAAACAAATTGAATAAAATAAACGTGACACAGATATGTAGAAACAATATAAAATAAAATGAAATAAAATTGACTAAAATGAACTAAAAAGAGCAAAAATTAATTCAAATGAACTAAAATGACATAAAATGAGCTAAAATGAAATGAAATAAAATTAATTAAATATAAATAAAATGGACCTGAATGAGCTAAAAGAGCTGAAATAAAATGAAAAATAATAATTTCATTAAATAAATAGAAATAAAATGAAAGAAAATGAAATGAACTTAAATGAACTAAAATTCGCTAAAATGACATACAATGAGCTAAAATGAAATAAAATGAAACATAAATAATAAAACGAAATCAAATGAAATAAAATAAAAGTGTAGTAAATAGCAATACAATTTTTGTTTAATGAAATGAAATAAAAGTGAAATAAATGCAAGTAAAACAAAATAAAATAAAATGAACTAAAATGAGCTAAAATCGACCAAAATGACCTAAATACGGAGAAAAAAAAGCAAATTAAATATAATAAAACTGGCATGAATAGAAATAAAATAAAAGAAAATGAAATAAAATGAACTAAAATGAGCTAAAATTACCTAAACTGACATAAAATGAAATAAAATTCAAAAAATCAAATCAAATTAAATGAAATAAGATAAAAGTGAACTCAAAAGTACTAAAATAAGCTAAAAGAGCGGAAATTAACTAAAATGATATAAAGTGGGCTAAATTAAAATAAACTAAAATGAAACAACTAAAAAAATTATATAAGATAAAATAAAAGTGAAATAAATATAAGTAAAAGAAAAGAAAGAGAAAGAAAATGAACTAAAATGAGTTAAAGAGAGCTAAAATTAACTAAACTGGCATAAAATGCGCTAAAATGACATAAAATTTTTTTTGAATAAAATTAAATAAAATGAGCTAAAATGAAATGAGTAGTAATGAATAGAAGTAAAATGAAATAAAATGAAATAAATAGAAATGAAATAAAATAAACTAATATGATCTAGAATAATCTAATATTAACTAAAATGACATAAAATGAGATCAAATGAAAAAAAAATGAAATAAAATATAAGTAAAATAAATAGAAATAATATAAGAGAAAATGAAATAAAATGAGTTGAACTAAAATGAGCATAAAATAAGCTAAAATAAAATGAAGCGAGCCAAAATGAACTAAAATCAACTAAATCGACATGAAATGAGCTTAAATGAAATTAAATAAATATGAATAAAATTAACTAAAAAGAGCTCAACTTAACTCAAATGAGCTAAAATGCATTAAAAAAGGGCTAAAATGATATAAAATTAAAAGAAATTAAATAAATAGAAATAAACTGAAAGAATTAGAAATAGAATGGAAAAAATAGAAAGAAAATGAAATAAAATTAACTAAACTAAGCTCAAATTAACTTAAATCACTTAAAATGAGCTAAAATGGAATATAATAAAGAGGAAAAAAACTAAATAAAATTAAAAAAATAAAATGTTATAATGAAATGGAAAAAAAAAAATAATAAACTGAAAAGAACTAAAAATAACTGAAGTGAGCTCAAAAGAACCAAAATTACCTAAAATTAACAATAATGGCATTAAGTAAGCTAAAATAAAATAAGAAGAAAAAAAATGAAATGAAAATAAATCAAATAAACAGAAACAAAATAAAATAATTAAAAAATAAATAAATAGAAATAAAATGAAATGAAATGAAATTAAAAACAATTAAATAAAGCGAAATGCAATTAACTAAAATGAGCAAAAAGAGCTAAAAGTGACTAAAATGAAAAAAATAGAAATAAAATGAAATAAAATGAAGTAAAATGAGCTAAAATAAAATGAGTAGTGATGAATAGAAGTAAAATGAAATAAAATGAGATAAATAGAAATGAAATGAAATAAATTAAAAGAATATGAAATAAAGAAAATAAAGCTGTGAAGCTCTAATGAAATGAAATTTAAAAAAGTGAAATAAATAGAAATAAAACCAAATGAAAAAGATAGAAAAAGTAAATAAGATGAACTTAAATGAACTTAAATGAGTTAAAATGAAATAAAGGAAAAAATACAATCATATCAACAAAATGAAATAAATATAAAAAAATGAAATAAACGAAAATAAAATCAAATCAAATTGAATAAAATAAACGTGATATGAAATAATTCAAAAAAAAGAGAGGAATAGGAAGAAAATGAAATAAACTTAAATGACATAAAATAAGCTAAAATGAAATAAAATTCCAAAAATAAAATGAAATCAAACAAAAGTGAACTAGACAGTACTAAAATGAGCTAAAAAGAGCCCAAATGAATTAAAATGATATGAACTGAAACATACAATAAAATAAATAGAAATAAAATCAAATAATTAGGAATTAAATGAAATAAATACAAATAAAATGAAATAATTAGAAGTAAAATAAACTAAAATGATCTAAAATAAGCTAAAATGAAATAAGCAGTAATGAATAGAAGTAAAATGAAATAAAATGAAATAAAATGAAATAAAATGAAATAAAATGAAATGAAATAAAATGAAATGAAATAAAATGAAATAAAATGAAATGAAATGAAATAAAATGAGATAAATAGAAATGAAGTGATATAAATAAGAAGATTATGAAATAAATAAAATAAAGTATAGTGAAATAAATATAAATAAGTGAAAAAAACTTTTGAATCTTTTTTAATTTTTGGATTCACCCTAATGATTACTGATTTAAATCAGGTTAAAATATGGACAATCAGCTGAATTAATAATGAAATGAAATAAAATAAAAGTGTAATATATATATATATACCATTAAACCATTTCCCTTTCAGGGTAGGCGTGACACTACCCGATTCGGGTAGTGTTTCTAGGTTTTTCTTGTAGTTATAAATAACTACAAGTGTGGGCTCACCACACCCACGATGTGCCAACAGCACTCATGTCAGTATTCTTGAATGGTCACCCATCCAAGTACTAACCGCGTCCAACGCTGCTTAACTTCAGTGATCTGACGAGAACTGGGTTTTTCAGCGTGGTATGGCCGTTGGCCATAATAAATAGAAATAAAATAGAAGAAAATGAAATAAAATGAAGTAAAAAGAGCTCAAATGAACGACAACATACTCGTAAAATGAGCTAACAATGAAATCAAATGAAACCAAATTAAATCAAATGAAATAAAATGAAAGTGAAATAAACACAAGGAAAATGGAAAAAAATGAAATGAACTAAAATAAGCTAAAATAAGCTCAAATGAACTAAAATGACGTAAGATGAACTAATATGACATATAATGAGCTAAAATAGTATAAAATGAAAAAAATTAGATTGCAATCAATAAATAGAAATAATATGATCTAACAAAACTAAAATAAGATAAAACTAACTAAAATAAGCTAGAATGAAATAAAATGAAAAAAATAAAATGAAAGAAATAGAAAGAAAACGAAATAAAAAAAAATTAAAATAAATAGAAAGAAAATGCAAAAAACGAAATCAAATAAAATAAACTAAAATGTGCTAACATGAGCTAAAATTAACTAAAATGACATGAAGTGAGCTGAAATGAAATAAAATGAAAGAAAATTTAATTGAAAAATAGAAACAAAATGAAATAATTAGAAATAAAATCAAATAAATAGAATGAAAATTAAATCAAATTAAATAAAGTGAAATATAATGAACTAAGATGAACTAACATGAGCTAAAAAGAGCTAAAAGTGACTAAAATAAACTAAAATAAACTAAAATAAGCTAAAATGAAATAAAACGAAATAACTAAAAAAAATCAAGTTAAATAAATAGAAATGAAATAAAATGAAATGATATAAATAAATATAAAATAAATTAATGTGAAATAAATAGAAATAAAACAAAATAAAATGAACTAAAATGACATGAAATGAGCTGAAATTACAAAAAATGAAATAAATAGAAATAAAATAGAATAAAAGTGAACTAAAAAGAACTAAAAATAGATAAATAGACATAAAGTGAGCTAAAATGAAATAAAATGAAACAATTAGAAAGAAAATGATATAAAATAAAATGAAACCAAACAAAATAAAAGTGAAATAAATAGAAGTGAAACGAAAGAAAATGAACTAAAATGAGCTAAAGGAGATAAAATAAAAACATGTAAAAATAAATAAATTGAATAAATAGAAACAAAATGAAATAATTCGAAAAATAAAATGGAAGAAATAGAAAGAAAATGAAATGAACTTAAATGAACTAAAATGAGCTAAAATTACATAAACTGACTTAAAATGAAATAAAATTTGAAAAATCAAATCAGATTAAATGAAATAAAATAAAAGTAAACTCAAAAGTACTAAAATAAGCTAAAAGAGCGAAAATTAACTAAAATGATAAAAAGGGGGCTAAATTAAAATAAAATGAAATAACTAAAAAAATTATATAAGATAAAATAAAAGTGAAATAAATACAAGTAAAAGAAAAGAAAGAGAGAGAGAGAAAATGAACTAAAATGAGCTAAAAAGAGCTAAAATTAACTCAACTGACATAAAATGCGCTAAAATGAAATGAGTAGTAATAGAAGTAAAATGAAATAAAATGTAATAAATAGAAATGAAATGAAATAAAATAAACTAATATGATCTAGGATAAGATAAAATGAGCTCAAATGGGAAAAAATAAAACGAAATAAAATATTAGTGAAATAAATAGAAATAATATAAAAGAAAATGAAATAAAATTAAATAAACTAAAATGAGCATAAAATAAGCTAAAATAAAATGAAGCGAGCCAAAATGAACTAAAATCAACTAAATAGACATGAAATGAGCTTAAATGAAATGAAATAAATATAAATAAAATTAACTAAAAAGAGCTCAACTTAACTAAAATGAGCTAAAATGCATTAAAAAAGAGCTAAAATGCTATAAAATGAAAATAAATGAAATAAAATAAATAGAAATAAACTGAAATAATTAGAAATAAAATTTAAAAAATAGAAAGAAAATGAAATAAAAATTTAAAAAAATGAAATGAAAAAAATAGAAATAAAATAAACTAAAAAGAACTGAAGTGAGCTAAAAAGAGCCAAAATTACCTTAAATTGACAATAACGACATGAAGTGAGCTAAAATAAAATGAAAAAAATGAAACAATTAAAATTAAATTAAATACAATGAAATAAAATCAAATGCAATTAACTAAAATGAACTAAAATGAGCAAAAAGAGCTAAAAGAGTCTAAAATGAAAAAATAGAAATAAAATGAACTAAAATTAGCTATAAAGAGCTCAAGTTAACTAAAATGAACTAAAATAAAATGAAATAACTGGAATGAAATTGAAATAAAATTAAATGAGATGAAATGAAATGTGTAGTAATGAAGAGAAGTAAAATGAAATAAAATGAGATAAATAGAAATGAAATGAAATAAATAAAAAGAATATGAAATGAAGAAAATAAAGTATAGTGAAATAAAAAGAAATAAAATCATATAAAAAAATAGAAAAAGTAAATAAAATGAACCTAAATGAACTTAAATGAAATAAAGGAAAAAAATAAAATCATATGAACAAAATGAAATAAATTAAATTAAAATCAAATTGAATAAAATAAACGTGACACAGATATGTAGAAACAATATAAAAGAAAATGAAATAAAATTGACTAAAGTGAACTAAAAAGAGCTAAAATTAATTCAAATGAACTAAAATGACATAAAATGAGCTAAAATGAAATGAAATAAAATTAATAAAATATGAAGAAAATGAACTTGAATGAGCTAAAAAGAGCTGAAATAAAATTAAAAATAATAATTTTATTAAATAAATAGAAATAAAATGAAAGAAATAGAAAGAAAATGAAATGAACTTAAATGAACTAAAATTCGCTAAAATGACATAAAATGAGCTTAAATGAAATAAAATGAAACATAAATAATAAAACGAAATCAAATGAAATAAAATAAAATAAAAGTGTAGTAAATAGCAATACAATTTTTTAAAATGAAAGGAAATAAAAGTGAAATAAATGCAAGTAAAACCAAAGAAAATAAAATGAACTAAAATGAGCTAAAATCGACCAAAATGACTTAAATAGGAAGAAAAAAAATCAAATTAAATATAATAAAACTGACATGAATAGAAATAAAATAAAAGAAAATGAAATAAAATGAACTAAAATGAGCGAAAAAGAGATAAAATAAAAAAGTGTTATAAAATGAAAGAAATAGAAAGAAAATGAAATGAACTCAAATGAACTAAAATGACATGAAATGAAATAAAATTTAAAAAATTAAATTAAATTAAACTTAAAAGTACCGAAATAATCTAAAAGAGCCAACATTAACTAAAATGATATAAAGTGGGCTAAAATAAAATGAAATGAAACAACTAAAAAAAATTATATAAAATAAAAGTGGAATAAATACAAGTAAAAGAAAAGAAAGTGGAAGAAAACGAACTGAAATGAGCTAAAATTAACTAAACTGACATAAAATGCGCTAAAATGATATACACATTTTTTTAAATAAAATGAAATAAAATGAGCTAAACTGAAATGAGTAGTAATGAATAGAAGTAAAATGAAATAAGATGAGATAAATAGAAATGAAATGAAAGAAATAAAAAGAATATAAAATAAAGAAAATAAAGTATATTGAAATAAATAGAAATAAATGAAAACAACTTTTGAATCTTTTTTAATTTTTGGATTACTGATTGCAATCAGTTTAAAATATGGACAATCAGCTGAATTGAGTTCTTGCTGATCTCAGAGCTTCCTTCGGAAGTGAAGATTGAGGATTGAGGACTGAGAACTGAGGAATGAGGAAAGAGAATAATGAGATGAGTTTGAACTGATTTCTTCTTGAAATAAGTTAGTTAATAATAAGAGGAGTAGGTAATATATGTAAGTGAAAAAGAGAAGAAGAGGGAAGAGCTTCGATTAGACCCGGGTGGGGCGGTTGTTTCTCGAAATTATCACGGACCACAAGAGTGTGTTTTCATTCCCTCATGCTCTCAAGGAAAAAAGACAAGAAGACGATTAGGGAACGAAGCGACAGCAGCACACTTTTCCAAATTCTTCCTCATCTACTTCCCTTTCTCCCTTTCTCGCTTCCTCAGCTAACACTCCCTTTCCTCTACCCCCATTCCCCAAGCCTCACCCCCCTACACACCCAAATTTCTGATCATTTCCCCTACTTCCCCTCACATACACTGACTTTCTCTACTTCCCCTCTCTCATTTCCCCTCCCATCCCCTAGTTCCCCCATCATTTCCCATAATTTTCCCTCAATTTCCCTAGTTTCCCTCCCCTATTTCCCTTCATGTCTACTGCTTTCGCTCACATTATTTTCCCTCATTTCCCTTACTTCCCATCGCTTATTTCCCCTAACTTCCCCTACATCCCTACCGCTCACTTCCCCGCCCTTCATTTCCCCTCATTTTGCCTACTCCCTAACCCCTAATTTTTTCTCATTTTCTCCTGCTTCCCCCAATTCTCCTTCCAGCATTTCACGCCATATCCCCTCCTTTGAAAAAAGTACGACGGACGGACACCAGACAGAAACTATAAGGGTTTTTGCCATGTGCTACAAAACTCTAATGAAATGAAATAAAATAAAGTGAAATAAATAGAAATAATATAAAGTAAATAGAAAGAAAATTAAATAAAATTAACTAAAATGGACTGAAATGAACTCAAATGGAATATAATGAGCTAAATAAACTGAAATTATTGGAAATAAAACAAAAGAAATAGAAAAAAATGGAATGAAATAAAATTAACTAAAATTACTTTAATAGAAAGAAAATCAAATTAAATAAAAATAAATTAAATAAAAATGACAAACCTAGAAAGAAAAGAAAATGAACTAAAATGAATTAAAATGACGTAAAATGAGCTGAAATTTAAACGAAAGAAATCAAATGAACTAAAATGAGCTAAAAAGAACTAAAATAAATTAAAAATTAAATTAAGGGAATAGAAATAAAATGAGAGAAATAGAAATGAAATGAAATGAGCTTAAATGAACTAAAGTTAGCTAAAATTAACTAAAATGATATAAGATGAGTTAAAAAGAAATAAAATGAAAAAAATCAAATCAAATGAAATCAAATAGTTCTATTTGATTTCACTTTTAAGTGAACTAAAAAGAACTAAAAAGAGCTAAAATTTAATGAAATCAACTAAAATGACATAAAGTGAGATAAAATTAAACAATTAAAAAGAAAATTATATAAAATAAAATGAAACAAAACAAAATAAAAGTGAAATAAATAAGAGTGAAACGAAAGAAAATGAACTAAAATGAGCACAATGAGCTGAAATTAGCTAAAATGACAAGAAAATTAAGTAAAATGTAATACCAAAAAATTTAATTAAACTAAATAAATAGAAATAAAATGAAAACAAGAGAAAGAAAATGAAATGAACTAAAATAAGCTATAACTAACTAAAATAACATAAAATGAGCTTAAATTGAATAGAATGATATAATATGAAAAAATAAAATAAAACGAAATAAAATTTAAAAAATAAAACGAAATATAATAAAATAAAATAAAAGTGAAATAAATAGAAATAAAAGAAATTGAAGTGAAATAAAATGAACTAAAATTAGCTAAAAGGAGCTAAAATTAACTAAAATGAACTAAAAATGACATAAAGTAAGCTTCAATGAAGTAAAATGAAATAAAATTCATTTAATTGAATTAAATAATTAGAAACAAAATGAAATAAATAGTAAGAAAATTAAATTAAAAATTAAATTTAATGAAATAAAATGAAAAAAAAGTGAAATGAAATGAATTAAAATGAACTAATATGAGCTAAAAGGAGCTAAAATTGACTTACATAAACTAAAATGCCATAAAATAAGCTAAAATGAAATAAAACGAAATAAAATAAAAGAAAATGAAATGAAATAAAATGAACTTAAATGAGCTAAAAATGACATAAAGTGATCAAATTAAATAAATAGAAACAAAATGAAATATTCAGAAATAAAATGAAATTAAATTAAATTAAATAAAGTGAAATAAAGAGCTTGATTTGACTCGAATGAACTAAAACGATATTAAATAAGCTGAATTAAAATAATGAATGAATTATAATAAATGAGCGTACGGAAGGACGGTCAGACGGTCTCCAGACCAAAGCTATAAAGGTTTCTTCCGGGGGCTATGAAGCTCTAATGAAATGAAATTTAAAAAAGTGAAATAAATAGAAATAAAACTAAATAAAGAAAATAAGAAAAGTAAATAAAATGAACTTGAATGAACTTAAATGAGCTAAAATTAAATAAAGGAAAAAAATAAAATCATATCAACAAAATGAAATAAACATCAAAAAATGAAATAAATATAAACAAAATTAAATAAATGAAAATAAAATCAAATTGAATAAAATAAACGTGACACAGATAGAAAAAAAAATAAAGGAAAATGAAATAAAATTTACTAAAATGAACTAAAAATAGCTCAAATTAATTCAAATGAACTAAAATGACATAAAATGAGCTAAAATGAAATGAAATAGAATTAAATAAATATAAATAAAATGAACTTGAATGAGCTAAAAAGAGCCAAAATAAAATGAAAAATAATAATTAAATTAAATAAATAGAAAAAAATGAAATTATTAGAAATAATATTAAAGAAATAGAAAGAAAATGAAAAGAACTTAAATGAACTAAAATTCGCTAAAATGACATAAAATGAGCTAAAATGAAATAAAATTAAAAATATATAATCAAACGAAACCAAATGAAATAAAAAAAAGTGTAGTAAATAGCAATCAAAAAATTTTTTTAATGAAATGAAATAAAATGAACTAAAATTTACTAAAATTAGCTAAGAAAAAGTCAAAATTAACTACAATTTACTAAAATGACATAAAGTGAGCTGGGGTGAAATAAAAGGAAACAATTGGAAAGAAAATAATATAAAATCAAATGAAATGAAATAAAAGTGAAATAAATCCAAGTAAAACAAAATAATATAAAATGAACTAAAATCAGTTAAAATCGACCAAAATGACTGAAATAGATAGAAAAAAATCAAATTAAATATAATAAAAGTCACATGAATAGAAATAAAATACGAGAAAATGAAATAAAATGAGCTAAAAAGAAATAAAATAAAAAATATTTTAAAAAATTAAATTGAAGAAATAGAAATAAAATGAAATAATTCGAAAAATAAAATGAAAGAAAATGAAATGAACTTAAATTAACTAAAATAACATAAAATGAAATAAAATCAAATTAAATTGAATGAAATTAAACCTAAAAGTACTAAAATAAGCTAAACGAGCCAAAATTAACTAAAATGATATAAAGTGGGCTAAAATAAAATAAAATGAAACAACTAAAAAAAAATATATAAAATAAAAGTGAAATAAATACAAGTAAAAGAAAAGAAAGTGAAAGAAAATGAGCTAAAAATAGCTAAAATTAACTAAACTGACATAGAATGCGCTAAAATGATATACAAATTTTCAAAAATAAAATGAGCTAAACTGAAATGAGTAGTAATGAATAGAAGTAAAATGAAATAAGATGAGATAAATAGAAATGAAATAAATAAAAAGAATATGAAATAAAGAAAATAAAGTATAGCGAAATAAATATAAATAAATGAAAAAAACTTTTGAATCTTCTTTAATTTTTGGATTACTGATTGAAATCAGGTTAAAATATGGACAATCAGCTGAATTGAGTTCTTGCTGATCTCAGAGCTTCCTTCGGAAGTGAAGATTGAGGATTGAGGACTGAGGACTGAGGAATGAGGAATGAGGAAAGAGAATAATGAGATGAGTTTGAACTGATTTCTTCTTGAAATAAGTTAGTTAATAAGAGGAGTAAGTAATATAAGTGAAAAAGCGAAGAAGAGGGAAGAGCTTCGATTAGACCCGGGTGGGGCGGTTGTTTCTCGAAATTATCGCGGACCACAAGAGTGTGCTTTCATTCCCTCATGCTCTCAAGGAAAGAAGACAAGAAGACGATGAGGGAACGAAGCGACAGCAGCACACTTTCCCAAATTCTTCCTCATCTACTTCCCTTTCTCGCTTCCTCAGGTAACACTTCTTTTATCCTACCCCCTTCCCCAAACCTCACTTCCCCAACCCCTACTCACCCTAATTTTTTATCATTTCCCCTACTTCCCCTCACATACACTGACTTTCTCTACTTCCCCTCTCTAATTTCCCCTTCCTTCCCATAGTTCCCCCATCATTTCCCATAATTTCCCCTCAATTTCCCTAGTTTCCCTCACCTATTTCATTTCATTTCTACTACTTCCGCTCACATTATTTTCCCTCATTTCCCTTACTTCCCATACCTTATTTACCCTAACTTCCCCTACTTCCCTTCCCCTCACTTCCTCAACCCTTCATTTCTCCTCATTTTGTCTACTCCCTAACCCCTCATTTTTTATAATTTTCCCCTGCTTCCCCCAATTCTCCTTCCATCATTTCACGTCATATCCCCTCCTTTGAAAAAAGTACGACGGACGGACACCAGACAGAAACTATAAGGGGTTCTGCTGTGTGCTACAAAACTGTAATGAAATGAAATAAAATAAAGTGAAATAAATAGAAATATTATAAAATAAATAGGAAGAAAATTAAATAAAATTAACTAAAATGGATTAAAATGAACTCAAATGGAATAAAATGAGTTAAATAAAATGACATTATTAGAAATAAAACAAAAGAAATAGAAAAAAAAATGAAATTAAATAAAATGAAATGAACTAAAATTAACTAAAATGACTTTAATAGAAAGAAAATTAAATTAAATTAAATTAAATAAAAATAAATTAAATAAAAATGACAAAAATAGAAATAAAAGAAAATGAACTAAAATGACGTGCAATGAGCTGAAATGAAAAAAATGTAATAAATAGAAATAATATGAACTAAAATGAGCTGAAAAGTACTAAAATAAATTAAAAAATGAGAAATTAAATTAAGTAACTAGAAATAAAATGAGAGAAATAGAAAATGAAATGAAATGAGCTTAAATGAACTAAAATTAGCTAAAATTAACTAAAATGACATAAGATGAGTTAAAAAGAAATAAAATGAAAAAAATAAAATAAAAGTGAACTAAGAAGAACTAAAAAGAGATAATATTTGATAAAATCAACTAGAATGACATAAAGTGAGCTAAAATGAAATAAAATGAAACAATTAAAAAGAAAATGATATCAAATAAAATGAAACGAAACAAAATAAAAGTGAAATAAATAGAAGTGAAACGAAAGAAAATGAACTAAAATTAGTAAAAATTAGCACAATGAGCTGAAATTAGCTGAAATTACATAAAATGAGCTTAAATTAAATAGAATGAAGTAAAATGAAAAAAATAAAATGAAATGAAATAAAATTTAAAAAATAAAACGAAATAAAATAAGATAAAAGTGAAATAAATAGAAATAAAAGAGAATGAAGTGAAATAAAATGAACCTAAATGAACTAAAATTAGCTAAAAGGAGCAAAAATTAACTAAAATGAACTAAAAATGACATAAAGTAAGCTACAATGAAGTAAAATGAAAAAAAAATCATTCAATTGAATTAAATAATCAGAAACAAAATGAAATTTTCATTAAGAAATGAAATAAATAGTAAGAAAATTAAATTTAATGAAATAAAATGAAAAAAAGTGAAATTAAATAAATTAAAATGAACTAATATGAGCTAGAAGGAGCTAAAATTGACTCACATAAACTAAAATGCCATAAAATAAGCTAAAATTAAATAAAAAGAAAAAAAATGAAATGAAAATAAATGAAATGAACAGAAACAAGATGAAATACAATGAAATAAAGTGAAATGCAATGAACTAAAATGAAAAAAATAAAATAAAACGAAATAACATTTAAAAAATAAAACTAAATAAAATCAAATAAAATAAAAGTGAAATAAATAGAAATAAAAGAAAATAATGAAGTGAAATAAAATAAACTTGAATGAACCAAAATTAGCTAAAAGGAGCTAAAATTAACTAAAATTAACTAAAAATGACATAAAGTAAGCTACAATGAAGTAAAACGAAAAAAATAATCATTTAATTTAATTAAATAATTATAAATAAAATGAAATTTTTATTAAAAAATGAAATAAATAGTAAGAAAATTAAATTAAAAATGAAATTTAATCAAATAAAATGAAAAAAAGTGAAATGAAATGAATTAAAATGAACTAACATGAGCTAAAAAGAGCTAAAATTGACTTAAATGAACTAAAATGCCATAAAATAAACTAAAATTAAATAAAACGAAAAAATAAAAAAAATAAAATAAAAGTGAAATTAATATAAATTAAATTAAATTAAAATAAACAAAATGAAGTTAAATGAGCTAAAAAGAGTTAAAATGAGCTAAAAATGACATGAAGTGCTCAAATGAAATAAATAGAAACAAAATGAAATATTCGGAAGGAAAATTGAATAAATAGAAAGAAAATGAAATAAAGAGCTCAATTTGATTCGAATAAACTAAAACGCCATTAAATAAGCTAAATTAAAATAAAATGAACTAAAATGAGCTAGAATAAAATGAAATAACTATATAGAAAATGAAACAAAATAAAGTGAAATAAAATTAAATCAAATGCAATATATAGAAATAAAATGAGCTAAAATGAAATAACTAGTAATGAATAGAAGTGAAAAGCAATAAATAGAAATGGAATGAAATAAAATAAAATAAATAAAAATAAAATGATATGAATAAATATAAATAAAATAAATAGAAATACAATGAAATGCAATTTCCTTACTTTCCATAACCTTATTTCCCATAACTTCCCCCAATTCTCCTTCCTTATTTCATCTCATTTCCCCTCCTTGGAAAAAAGAAAGCGGGCGGAAGGACGGACAGACGGACACCAAACCAAAACTATAAGGGTTTCTGCCGGGGGCTATGAAACTCTAATGAAATGAAATTTGAAAAAGTAAAATAAATAGAACTAAAACCAAATAAAAAAACAGAAAAAGTAAATAAATGAACTTAAATGAGCTAAAATTAATTCAAATGAACTAAAATGACATAAAATGAGCTAAAATGAAATGAAATAAAATGAAATAAATATAAATAATATGATCTTGAATGAGCTAAAAAGAGCTGAAATAAAATGAAAAATAATAATTAAATTAAACAAAATAGAAATAAAATGAAATTATTATAAATAAAATGAAAGAAATAGAAAGAAAATGAACTAAATAGAAAGAAAATGAAATGAACTAAAATTCGCTGAAATGAGCTAAAGTGAAATAAAATGAAAAATATAAATTAAACGAAAAAAAAAATAAAATAGAAGTCTAGTAAATAGCAATAACATTTTTTTTAAGTAAGCTTGAATAAAATAAAATGAAAAAAAATGAGATGAAAATAAATAAAAAAATGAACAGAAACAAAATGAAATAATTAAAAAAGAAATTAATAGAAATAAAATTAAATTAAATACAATGAAATAAAGTGAGATGCAATGAACTAAAATGAACTAAAATGAGCAAAAAGAGGTAAAAGTGACTAAAAGGTAAAAATAGAAATAAAATGAACTAAAATTAGGTATAAGGAGCTCAAGTTAACTAAAATGAACTAAAATAAAATGAAATAACTGGAAAGAAAATGAAATAAAATGAAATGAGTAGTAATTAATAGAAGTAAAATGAAATAAAATGAAAAAAATAGAAATAAAATGAACTAAAATTAGCTATAAAGAGCTCAAGTTAACTAAAATGAACTAAAATAAAATGAAATAACTGGAAAGAAAATTAAATAAAATGAGCTAAAATGAAATGAGTAGTAATGAATAGAAGTAAAATGAAATAAAATGAACTGAAATTAGCTATAAAGAGCTCAAGTTAACTAAAATTAACTAAAATAAAATGAAATAACTGGAAAGAAAATAAAATAAAATGAAGTAAAATGAGCTAAAGTGAAATGAGTAGTAATGAATAGAAGTAAAATAAAATGAGATAAATAGAAATGAAATTAAATAAATAAAAAGAATATGAAATAAATAAAATAAAGTGTAGTAAAATAAATAGAAATGAAACCAAATAAAAAAAATAGAAAAAGTAAATAAAATGCACTTGGATGCACTTAAATGAGCTAAAATGAAATAAAGGAAAAGAAGTAAAATCATATGAACAAAATGAAATAAATATCAAAAAATGAA
The DNA here is from genome assembly GCA_932195095.1 of Andricus curvator. Classification (NCBI taxonomy): domain Eukaryota; kingdom Metazoa; phylum Arthropoda; class Insecta; order Hymenoptera; family Cynipidae; genus Andricus; species Andricus curvator. The sequence continues at coordinate 98,799 of CAKNYM010050108.1, read as the reverse complement.
ATTAATATGAACAAAATGAAATAAATGTATTGTATTTTATTACTCTCCCTTTTACGGGTTTGAGGGCTCCGTTCCCTTTACATATTTTACAATTTCACTTAACCACTATGCCTTATGCTTATCTTAATCTATAATCGCTTCGCCTTTTTTTTATTATTTACAAGTTCTTAACTATTATCTTACTAGCTAATAACAAAATGAAATAAATGAAAATAAAAGTAAATCAAATCAAATTGAATGAAATAAACGCGACACAGATAGAAACAAAATAAAAGAAAATGAATAAAATTGACTAAAATGAACTAACAAGAGCTAAAATTAATTCAAATGAACTAAAATTACATAAAATGAGCTAAAATGAAATGAAAAAAAATTAAATAAATATAAATAAAATGAACTTGAATGAGCTAAAAAGAGCTGAAATAAAATGAA
>CAKNYM010050108.1:87126-98357 GCA_932195095.1 Andricus curvator | reverse complement strand
AAATAAAATGAACTTGAATGAGCTAAAAAGAGCTGAAATAAAATGAAAAATAATAATTTAATTAAATAAATAAAAATGAAATGAAAGAAATAGAAAGAAAATGAACTAAATAGAAAGAAAATGAAATGAACTCAAATGAACTAAAATTCGCTGAAATGGCATAAAATGAGCTAAAATAAAATAAAATGAAAAATATAAAATAAAATAAAATGAAATAAAATAAAATAAAAGTGTAGTAAATAGCAATAAAAATTGTTTTTAATTAAATAAAATGAACTAAAAATTACTCAAATTAGGTAAGTAAAAATCAAAATTAACTAAAATGACATAAAATAAAGTTAAATTAAACTGAAAAGTACTAAAATGAGCTAAAAAGAGCCAAAATTACTAAAATTATATTAAGTTAAAATAAAATAAAATGAAATAACTAAAAAGAAAATTATATAAAATCAAACGAAATCAAATCAAATAAAAATGAAATAAATACAAGTAAAAAAAAAATAAAATGAAAGAATACGAACTAAAATGAGCTCAAAAGAGCTAAAATGAACTAAAGGTACACAAAATAAGCTAAAATGAAATAGAATTCCAAAAATAAAATGAAATCAAATAAAAGTGAACTAGACAGTACTGAAATGAGCTAAAAAGAGCCCAAATTAATTAAAATGATATAAAGTGAAACATGTAATAAAATGAAAAAAATAAAATAAATAGAAATAATATCAAATAATTAGGAATTACATAAAATAAATACAAAGAAAATGGAATAATTAGAAGTAAAATAAACTAAAATGATCTAAAATAAGCTAAAGTGAAATGAGCAGTAAAAATGAATAGAAGTAAAATGAAATAAAATGAGATAAATAGAAATGAAATGAAATAAGTAAAAAGAATATGAAATAAAGAAAATGAAGTCTAGTGAAATAAATAGAAATAAGTGAAAAAAATTTTGAATCTTTTGTAATTTTTGGATCCACCCTAATGATTACAGATTTAAATCAGGTTAAAATATGGACAATCAGCTGAATTAATAATAAAATGAAATAAAATAAATGTAACAGAAATAGAAATAAAATAGAAGAAAATGAACTAAAAAGACATAAGATGAACTAATATGACATAAAATGAGCTAAAATAGTATAAAATGAAAAAAAATTATATTGCAATTAATGAATAGGAATAAAATGATCTAAATAAACTAAAATAAGATAAAACTAACTAAAATAAGCTAAAATGAAATAAAATGAAAAAAATGAAATGAAAGAAATAGAAAGAAAACGAAATAAAATAAAAGTAAAATAAATAGAAAGAAAATTCAAAAAACGAAATCAAATAAAATGTACTAAAATGTGCTAAAATTAACTAAAATTAACTAAAATGACATGAAGTGAGCTGAAATAAAATAAAATGAAATAAAATTTAATTGAATAAATAGAAACAAAATGAAATAATAAGAAATAAAATAAATAGAATGAAAATTAAATCAAATTAAATAAAGGGAAATGTAATGAACTAAGATGAACTAACATGAGCTAAAAAGAGCTAAAAGTGACTAAAATAAACTAAAATATCATCAAATAAGCTAAAATGAAATAAAACGAAATAACTAAAAAAAATTAAGTTAAATAAATAGAAATTAAATGAAATAAAATGATAGGAATAAAAATAAAATGAATTAAAGTGAAATAAATATAAATAAAATGATATAAAAAATTTTATTCAAATAATGAAAATGAGGTAAAATTAGCTACTTTTGAATCTTTTTTAATTTTTGGATCCACCCTAATGATTACTGATTAAAATCAGTTAAAAATATGGACAATCAGCTGAATTGAGTTCTTGCTGATCTCAGAGCTTCCTTCGGAAGTGAAGATTGAGGATTGAGGACTGAGGACTGAGGACTGAGGAATGAGGAAAGAGAATAATGAGATGAGTTTGAACTGATTTCTTCTTGAAATAAGTTAGTTAATAAGAGGAGTACGTAATATAAGTGAAAAAGAGGGAAGAGCTTCGATTAGACCCGGGTGGGGCGGTTGTTTCTCGAAATTATCGCGGACCACAAGAGTGTGCTTTCATTCCCTCATGCTCTCAGGGAAAGAAGACAAGAAGACGATTAGGGAACGAAGCGACAGCAGCAGGCCGCCTGCAGACAGTCGCGTTAAAACAGTCCGAGAGGATGGTTCATAGTGCGCGTTTTAGGGCCCTCCTAGGGGCCCTCGTGGTCTTCGCACCCCTCACACTTGCCCTTTCCAAAAATGATCTCTATCCATATGCAACCGGCTCCAACACCCTCACAATTGATCCCAGCGGACAGCTGGTCTCCAGCGAAGCTATACTCAAGACCCCTATCGTCTTCTTCGACAAGGTTTACAACGCTATTTTTGTAAGTCGATTCTTCAATTTCAATTTTATACCCGGGATTCCTTCTACTCAAGTCACTCACACTCATTCCGACACTAATCTACTCTAAGAAAAATATATATTTGAATTTTCAAAAAAGTCAATTTTCAGTTGAAAAAAGTAATTTTAAAACAAAAAAACAAACGAGTTTGTTTAAAAAATAAATTTTAAACAAAGGAGTTCAACTTTCAATCAAGCAGTTGAATTTTCAATTTAAAAAATTGAAGAGCCAAAATTACCTTAAATTGACCAAAATGACATGAAGTAAGCTAAAATGAAATAAAATGAAGAAAAAAATTAAATTAAAATAAATTAAATAGAAACAAAATGAAATAATTAAAAATAAAATCAGATAAATGGGAATGAAATGAAATAAATTTTAACGCAATAAACTAAAATGAACTAAAATGAGCAAGGAGAGCTAAAATAAACTAAAATGAGCTAAAATAAAATAATTAGAAAGAAAATAAAATAAAATGTAAAAAATAAGATCAAATGAAATAAAAAATAAATAAAAGTAAACTAAAGAATACTAAAATGAACTCAAAAGAGCCAAAATTGACTGAAATGATACAAAGTGAGCTAAAATGAAATAAAATGAAACAACTTAAAATAAAATGATATAAAATAAAATCAAGTCAAATAAAAGTGAAACAAAAGAAAGTTAACTAAAATGTGCTAAAAAGAGCTAAAATTGAATTCTCAACGATAAATGTTATAGTTGATATTTCAAATAAGAAATATTTTATTTTTAAATAAAAAATAGTTCAATTCAACCAAAAAGATAAATCCTCAACAAAAAGATGTAATAAATGATACGTTTATTTATAGATGAATTCAATTGAAAAAAAAAATGAATTTTAAAACAAAAAATGTAATAGATGTTTCCACCAAAAAAATGAATTCTCAGCAAAAAAATATAATAGTTAATATTTCAATAACAAAAAATTTTGTTGTTAAATTTTCGACGAAAAAAAGATGACTTTTCAACCAAAAAGTTGAATTTTCAACAAAATAATTGAATTTTTAACAAAATAGGGAATTGTATATATATATATATTCAACCAAAAATGGAATAATTAAATTTTCAGTTAAAAAAATTAATTTTAAACAAAAAGACACGGATTTTTAAAACAATAGTAAAATTTTCAACTAAGTTGATAAATTTTCAACAAAAAATTCAATTTTTAACAAAAGGGCCGAATTTTCAACAAAATACATGATTTTTTAACCAAATAGTTGAATTTTCAACTAAAAAAGATAAATTTTCAACCAAATAGTTGAGTTTTCAACTGAATTGATGAATTTTGAAAAAAATGATTTTTAAACAAAGGACTTCAACATTTAATCCAGTAGTTGAATTATCAATGGAAAAGATGAATTATCAACGATAAATATTGTAGTTGATATTTAAAAAAAAATTATTTTAAATCAAAAATAGTTTAATTCAACCAAGAAAGAGTTCAATTTTAAATTAAAAATAGTTGAATTCTACGAAAAGTTGAATTCTTAACCAAAAAATGTAATAGTTGATATTTTAATAACAACAAATTTTATTGTTAAATTTTCGACCAAAAAAATATGACTTTTTAACCAAATAGTTGAATTTTCAACAAAATAATTCAATTTTTAACGAAATAGGGAATTTTTTATCCACAAAGATGTATTTTTAACGAAATAGTTGAATTTTTGAATAAAAAAGATATATATTCAACCAAAAATGGAATAATTAAATTTTCATTTAAAAAAATTAATTTTAAACAAAAAAACACGAATTTTTAAGACAATAGTAAATTTTTTAACTAAATTGATAAATTTAAAAAAAAATCAATTTTGAACAAAAGAGACGAATTTTCAACAAAGTACAAGAACTTTTAATCAAATAGTTGAATTTTCAACTGAAAAAGATAAATTTTTAACAAAATAGTTCAATTTTCGACTGAATTTATGAATGTTGAAAAAAAATAAATTTTAAACAAAGGAGTTCAATATTTAATCAAGTAGTTGAATTATTGATTTAAAAAATTGAATTGTCAACGATAAATGTTATAGTTGATATTTCCAACAAGAAATATTTTTATTTTAAATAAAAAATAGTTCAATTCAACCAAAAAGATGAATCCTCAACAAAAAGATGTAATAAATGATACGTTTATTTATAGATGAATTCAATTGAAAAAAATGAATTTTAAAAGAATTTATGGTTGAGAATTCATATTTTTTGGTTGAAAATTTTATTACTTGTTTAAAAAATTCAAGAATTTGTTTAGAGATTCATTTTCCTAATAATTTTTTTTTTTAATTAAAAATTTATTTTTTTATATCAATAAAAAATATGAATTCTCAACGATATATATTGTGGTTGATATTTAAAAAAAAATTATTTTAAATGAAAAATAGTTTAATTCAACCAAGAAAGAGTTTAATTTTAAATCAACAATAAATGAATTCTACCAAAAAGTTGAATTCTTAACGAAAAAATGTAATAGTCGATATTTCAATAACAAAAAATTTTAATTTCCAATAAAAAGTAGTTTAAACATAATGTTAACTAAATTGGTGAATTTTCAAACCAAAACGATGAATCCTCAACAAAAAGATGTAATAAATGATACGTTTATTTATAGATGAATTAAATTGAAAAAAATGAATTTTAAAACAAAAAATGTAATAATTGATGTTTCAACCAAAAAAGAGTTTAATTTCAAATTAGCAATAGTTAAATTCAAACAAAAAGATGAATTCTCAACAAAAAAATATAATAGTTAATATTTCAATAACAGCAAATTTTGTTGTTAAATTTTCGACCAAAAAAAGACCACTTTTTAACCAAATAGTTGAATTTTCAACAAAATAATTCAATTTTTAACGAAATATTAGAGTTTTTAACAAAATAATTCAATTTTTACCGAATAAGGGAAGTCTTTATCCACAAAGATGTATTTTAAACCAAATAGTGGAATTTTTGAATAAAAAAGATAAATATTCAACCAAAAATGGAATAATTAAATTTTCAGTTTAAAAAATTAATTTCAAACAAAAAAACACAAATTTCTAATACAATAGTAAAATTTTCAACTAAATTGATGAATTTTTAACAAAAAATTCGATTTTTAACAAAAGAGACTAATTTTCAACAAAATACATGAATTTTAAACCAAATAGTTGAATTTTAAATTAAAAAAGATAAATTTTCAACCAAATAGTTGAGTTTTCAACTGGATTGATGAATTAAAAAAAAAATGAATTTTAAACAAAGGAGTTCAACATTTAATCAACTCGTTGAATTATCAACAAAAAAGATGAATTCTCAACAATAAATAATAATGTAGTTGATATTAAAAAAAAAAAATTATTTTAAATTAAAAATAGTTTAATTCAACCAAGAAAGAGTTTAATTTTGAATCAACAATAGTTGAATTTTACCAAAAAGTTGAATTCTCAGCAAAAAATGTATTAGTCGATATTCCAATAACAAAAAATTTTTATTTTCAATCAAAAGCAGTTTTAAGAAAATGTTGACTGAAAATTTTCGACTGAAGAACTATTAATTTTCAACAAAATAGTTAATTTTTCAACCAAAGAGATACATTTTCAACCAACTAATGATTTTAATTTAAAAAATTTTAAACAGTTAAAATCTAACACAGCTGAATTCAAGAAAAACAGACGTTTTTTCTACAAAATAGTTGAATTTTCAACTAAAAAAAAAAATAAAAATTTCAACTAAATAGTTGAATTTTCTAATAAAAAAGATAAAAATTCCAAAAAAAATCGAATTTTCAACGAAATAGTTAAATTTTCAACCAAAGAGATATATTTTCTACTAAATTATTGAATTTTCAACAAATTAGTTTAATTTTCAACCACGCAAGATTTTTTATTCAATAGGAAAATTTTCAACCAAAAATACAATAGTCAAAATTCCAGTCACAAAAATGAATTTTCAACTAAAAGCGAACGAATTTTCAATAAAACAGTTGAAATTTCAACCAAAGAGATGAATTTTCAACTAAATTGAAAACTTGTCATCAAAAAAATACATTTTAAACAAAGAAGTTCAACTTTCAATCAAGTTGTTTAATTTTCATTAAAAAATATTAATTCTGAAAGAAAAATGTAATAGGTGATATTTCAATAGCAACCAAATTTTTCTTTTTAATCAAAAACAATTCAATTCAACCAAAGAATTTGAATTTTCAAGAAGAGTTGAATTTTCAAATAAAGAAAATGAATCTCAAAAAATTGTTGAATTTTTTAAGAAAGTGATAAAATTTTTAACCAAAAAATATGAATTCTCAACCAAAAATATAATAGTTGACTTTTCAACCAAAACTACTGATCTTTCAACCAAAACTAGTGGGAATCTAAACCAAAGACGTGAATTTTTAACTAATATTATGACCAAAAAAGATGACTTCTTAAAAAAAAAAGTTGAATTAATCAATAAAATAATTCAGTCTCTAACAAAATAGTGGAATTTTTAATCCACAAAGATGTATTTTCAACCAAATAGTTGAATTTTCAAATAAAAATGATAAATATTCAACCGAAAATAGAATAGTTAAATTTTCATATAAAAAATGTAATTTGAAACAAAAAAAAGAACGAGTTTTGAAAAATATTTAAATTTTCAACCAAAGTGATGAATTTTTATTTAAAAAAAGTTTTGAACAAACGAGTTCAACTTTCAATCAAATAGTTGAATTTTCAATAAAAAAAATATGAATTGTCAACCATAAATGTTATCGTTGATATTTCAAGCAACAAAAAAGTGTAATAGTTGATAATTCAATAAAAAAATTTTTTTTTCAATATAATACAGTTGAAAAAAAATGTTAACCAAATTGGTGAATTTTTGAACCAAAAAGGCGAATTCTATAGAAAACAGTTGAATTCTCAACCCAACAAAAAAAAATTTAACAAAAAAGTTAATTTTTAACCAAATAATTATATTTTCAACTGAAAACTATCAATTTTTAACAGAATAGTTACATTTTCAGCCAATAAAATAAATTTTTAACAAAGTAGTACAATTTTCAACCAAAAAGTTGAATTCTCAGCGAAAAATTTAATAGCTACATTGTTAACTAACAATCCTCAATTTTCAGCTAAAAATGGAATAGGTAAATTTTCAGTTAATAAAAGTAATCTTCAAACAAAAAATATGAATTTTCGTTAGATTTTCAACCAATAAAATTCAACCAATAGTTGCATTTTTGACAAAAAATGTTGACTCTTTAACATAATAGTTCAATTTTCAACAAAATAATTAAATTTTCAATGAAATAGTAGAATTTTCAATAAAACCAGATGCATTCTGAACGAAAAATAAAATGTTTTCATTATGAAATTTATTTAGTGGTATGATTAACTTTTTATTGCATCAAAAGCAAAAAAAAAAAAAGAATTATTGATTAGAAGTACAAATTCTATTTGTTCTATTTGTTAATAGTTTTTAAACGTTTTAAATTTTTAAATGAGTATCTATCGAGCCCTTTTTGAAATAAGTTATTTTTACAAAAAAATGTATTTATTCAACAACAAAATCTATATGATAAGGATTTATTGTATCAAAAATGTATTCTGCAAGATTTATATTTAATTGCCTATTTGATAGTCATCAAACTAAAAAAATTCGGAAAAAGTTACAATTTTTGGGATTATGTATTTAGTTTTTATGAATAAAAATGTTTCAGTTTCAATGAAATAGTTGATTTTTAAACTAAAAACGATTCAACCAAAAACGGAATAATTAACTTTGCAGTTGAAGTAATTGATTTTCCAAAAAAAACTCAACAAAAGTATTATTTTCTTAACCAAAGAGCTGGATATTCGACCAATAAAATGAATGTTTGACAAAGTAGTTTAAGTGTTAACCAAGTAGTTGAATTTTCAATCGACCAAAAAAAATATAATTTTCGTCAAAATAGTTTAATCTTTAACCAAATAGTAGATTTTTTATCCAAAAGAGATGAATTCTGAGCCAAAAATATAATAGTAGACTTTTAAATCAAAAATAATTAAGTCACAACGAAAAATATTTCGGTTTTCTTTTTGGGTTCTATTAATTCATTGCACTTTTAAGCGAAAACCGAAGAAGAAAGGGAAGTTACTTGAAAACAGGGCAAAAAAGAGGATTTCTTTTAAAAAACGGGTGGAGAGGGAAATAAAAGAAAGAGTGTGAAGTCTGTATTTTACTTGTATAATAAAATCACTCATTCTCATTTTTTCAAGCATTTCAAAAAATTGTTATTCACATTTATATTTTTCATGTGTTTAGTTTCATGAATTTTCAATCAACGAGATGAATTTTCAAATTGAAAAATTTTCAACAAAAAAATAATTTTAAACAAAGGAGTTCAACTTTCAATCAAGTAGTTTAATTTTCATTAAAAAATATTAATTCTGAGAGAAAAATGTATTTTGCATTGACCTCTCCTCCCTACATTATAAATTGTCACAAACCCTGTTACTCCCCCCCCCCCCCGGACAGTGTGACGTGGTATTTGAAAGCCCCTTATTCGATTAAAATTAATTTTTAGATTGCAGTTTTCATGGGAGAGCCCACCTAATTTACCTGTAAAATGATAATGATCCCTGTCTCTTGTATCACAAACTTCAAAGGGTTTTTCACAATCAGGAAAGTTTACTGAACGGTTAATTTTTTTTGACTTACTCCAAATACTCGAAATCGAAATTATAAATGCTTAAAACTTTTTTTACCAAAGTTAAGTCATTTTAGCTAACTGGGAATGGCTCTAAGAAGGGTGATGACTTTTTCTCGTATCCGAGACCTAGCTGCTAGTTCGTGACTGTTTTAAGGAAAAAATATTTTCCGTGTAAAGCAGACCAATTTCCAGACGTCGGAAAGTTAATAGAACTTGCTGGGCGTTGGTGAGGGGTGAATCATTTAAAAAGTGAGGGAGGGAGAAGGGCAAAAAGTGGAAGGCACTTGAAGGATTCAAGGCATTTTACCGAACTCTTTCCGGGACGCTTATCTCTGTAGTAATTTCTCTTTGTAAATTCTCTTAATTCTCTCGTTAATGCGTTAATTTAGGAAAGTCGCGGACGTTTGGTCATCGTCTTAATTCGCCCCGTTGCCTAATCCATTGTCATCTTCAGCTTTGACACGAATTCGTTGTGTCAATGACGCTCAAATGACACCAGCCGCGCATAATTATTTAATTTGTACCATTGTATCATTCAGTCATTTATACTGGCGCCCACAGAGTGGAACACGGTATAAATTACTCAAAATCTAAACAATTGGATATTCACTGGTCAGAAAGACATAGTTCTTCTTTTGATAGAACCAAATATTTTTTCTTGAATCCCTTGTATCTTTTCTGGTCGCTCAAATCTGTTCAAATGTCCCTTTTGGTTAAATGACGTCTTTTCTGTTTTTTAGGAAAATATCAGTTTTTAATTGACCCAAGTATCATAATTGCAAAGAAGATTTCTTTAATTGGTATTAAGTTCTACAAATTTTTACTCATTATTTTTTTTAACTTCCTTTGTTAATTATTGTGAGGCTCAATAGTTTTCAAATAAGGGGGCACCCATAAATAACGTAAAACTTTTGGGGAGAAATCAGCAGCAAGAGATTCTCGATATATTTTAAAGGAATTTTTGATATCTTGAATAGTTTCAAAAATTTTTTGTATTTAGAGAAAAAATTCATTTCATATTAACTTAACAGATTAGGGGCCGTCTTAAAACACTTTTCCCCTTTTTTAAAGAATTCTTATTTTTCCCCTGTTTTCAAGAAACTTCCCCTTTTTTGATTTTTTACCTATATTTGAACTGAATTAATAGAACTCAATAAGAAAATCTAAGTATTCTTGTTTAAAAGTTACCTTTTTTTGAAAAGTCTACTATTATGTTTTTGGTTTGGAATTCATCTCGTTTGGTTAAAAATTCTACTATTTGGTGAAAATGCAACTATTTTTTTAAAAAGTCATATTTTTTTCAAAAATTCAACTACTTAATTGAAAGTTTACCTGCAATGTTGAAAATTAATTTATTTTTAATATTCATCTCTTTGGTTGAAAAGTTAACTACTTTAGTCAAAATGCGTTTTATTTTTAGTTGAAAATTTTTTTTTTAACTGAAAATTCAACTATTTCATTTTTGGTTGAAAATTGATCTTTTTTAGTTTAAAATTTAACTATTTGGTTGAAGATTCATTTTTTTTACTTGAAAATTAATTATTTTGTTTATAATTCATTTCTTCTGTTGAGAGTTAATCTTCTTGGTTGAAAGAATCAACTTTTTGATTGCAAACTCAACTTTTGGTTGAATGTAGAACACTTTTCTCAAAAATTAATTTTCTTTTTGTTGACGATTCATTATGTTAGTTAAAAATTCATCTCTTTGGTTTAAAATTTATCTGCTTTGTTCAAAGTTCATCTTTTTTGGTAGAAAATTAATCTTCTTGGTTGAAAACTCACACTTTTTAGTTGAAAATGCAACTGCTTGGTTGAAAATTAATTTGATTTGGTTGAGGATTCAACTATTTTGTTGAAAATTTGTTTCTTCATGTTGAATCAACTGTTTTTGGTTTACAATTTTTGAAAAAAAAAAGTTCAAATATTAACTTCTTGTTTTAAAGTTGAACAACTTTGGAAAAAGTTCAGTTTTTTATTAATGATTCATTATTTTAGTTCAAAATTCAACTATTTGGTCGTAAAAAAAAAACTTTTGTTGAAAATTCATATTTTCGATTTGAAAATTCAGCTGTTTTGTAGAAAATTCGTCTTTTTAGCTTGAAAATTCAAAAAATTGGTTGAAAATTAAACTATTTGTTTTAAAATTCAACTATTCTGTAG
>CAKNYM010050108.1:59813-78147 GCA_932195095.1 Andricus curvator | reverse complement strand
AAATTTTCAACCAAAAATGGAATAATTACATTTTGAGTCCAGAAAATTAATTCTCAACCGAAAAACAACCAACTTTCATCAGTCTGGTTAAATTTTCAACCAAAAAGTTAATTTTTTAACCAAGAAGATTAATTTTTTCACAAAAAAAGAAGAATTATCAACAAAAAATATTCATTTTTAATCAAAAACTTGAAATTTAACTAAGAAAGATGAATTTTCAATCGAGTAGTTGAATTTTTAACTGGAAAACATTATTTTTCAACCAATTAGTTAAATTTTTAACTGGAAAAAATTAACTTTTAACTGCAAAAGATAAATTTTCAAATAAATAGTTGAATTTATAACTGGAAAAAATTAATTAACAGAACGATTTTTTAGCAGAATAGTTTAATTTTCAACGAAAAAGTTGATTTCTTAAACAAGAAGATTAATTTTTTCACAAAAAAAAACGAATTATCGCCAAAACACATTAATTTTGAATTTCAAACCAAAAAATATGAATTTTGAACAAAATACATGAATTTTTTACTGAAAAAGTTCAATTATCAGAAAAAAAATAGGAAAGTTACATTTTCAGTCTAGAAAATTAATTTTGAAACAAAACAAAAACAATTTTTCAGCAGAATAGTTCAATTTTTAACAAACAAACAAAATTGATTTTCAACCAAAAATGAAACGAATTTTTAACGAAGTAGTTGCATTTTCAACGAAATAATTACATTTACAACCAAATAGTCGAAATTTAAAGCTAAAAAGACGAGCTTTCTATACAACAGTTAAATTTTTAATCACATAATTGAATTTTTTACCTCATAATTGTTGAATTTCCAAGACGAAAAAAAAGAATTTTCTATACAAAACCGTTGAATTTTTAACCCGAAAATATGAAATTTCAACAAAAAAGTTAATTTTCAACGAAATAATTAAATTTTCAGGTAAAAAAATTAATTTTTGCCTTCAAAAGTTTGATATTTCAAGAAAAAAGATTTTAATTTTGAATAAGACATAATATAATTTAACCAAAAAGGATGAATTTTCAGCAAAATAGTTGAATCCTCAACCAAAACAGATTAATTTTCGATCGAACAGTTGCACTTTTTTTCTAAGAATTTCAAAAAAAAAAAAAAAAAGAGGAATTTTCAGCAAAATGGATACATTTCTAACCAAAGAGTGGAATTTCTAACCAGGAATATTAATTTTATACCAAATAGTTGAATTTTTAGTCTAGAAAATAGAACTTTTTAACCACGAATGGAATAAATAAATTTGGATTGAAAAACAATAATTTTTAATTTAGGAAGGCGAACTTTTTACAAAACAGTTGAATTTTCTACCAAATAGTTCAATTTTCTATCAACCTGTTGAATCCTCAAGCCAAAAGAACGAATTTTCCACAAAAACAAAAAAACAACAAAAAAAGTTGAATTTTCTACAAAACAGTTGAATTTTCAACCCAAAAATATTATTTTTTAAACAAAGAATTTAATTTTCAAACAAACAGTTGAATTTTCAACTAAAATTATGAATCTTCAACAACAACAAAATTAATTTTTAATAAAGCAGGTCAACTTTTAACCAAGAAGTTTAATTTTCAATCTAAAAAGATTTATTTTTAACAAAAATTGACCATTTGATTGCAAATGCATCTTTGTAGGTTGAAAATTCAACTTTCTGTTGAAATTTGGTTCATTTTATTTGAAAGTTTAACTATTTGGCTGTAAACGTAATGATTTGGTTGAAAATATATTTTTTTCAAAATTTAACTATTCGGTTGAAAATTCATATTTTTTTTATTAAAAATTAACTTCACTCTTGAAAATTTATCTTTTCTGGTTCAAAAGTTAATTTTTTTTAACATACGTACGAAATTTTATCTTGAAAACTTAAATCTTTGATTGAAATTTTTTGTTGTTGAAAATTAATTTTTTCATTGAGAAGTTAACTATATAATTTTTGGTGGAAAATTTATATTTTTAATTGTAAACTAATATTTTCTATTAGAAAATTTCACTATTTGATTGCAAATTAATATATTTTTTGAAAATTCGCCTTTTTGGTAGAGAATTAATCTTTTTGGTTGAAAATTTATCCTTTTTGGTTAAAAATGGATCTGTTTGGGGGAAAATTAATCTGTAGGGTTGAAAATTAGTCTGTTTTGGTGAAGGCCTCAACTATATTTTTGAAAACTCTTTTTTTTATTGAATTTAACTATTTTTTATTGAAAATCAATTTTTTTTTAATTTCAAATATTACATTTTTTGTTGACAAATAATCTTTTTGGTTGAAAATTTAACTACTTGGTTGAAAGTCGAACTACTTTTTAAATTAATTCTTTTGTTTGAAGATTCATCATTTGAGTTAAAAATTCGTTTGCTCGTTTGAAAATTTAAAATTTTGTTGAAAATTCTTTTTTTTTAATTAATATTTAAAATTTAACTATTCAATTTTTGGTGGAATATTGATATTTTTAATTTAAAACTGATCTTTCTTAGTTGAAAATTCAACTATTTGGTTCAAAATTAATGTATTTTGCAGAAAATTCGCCTTTTTCGTAGAAAATTAATCTTTTTAATTGAAAATTTAGCCTTTTTGGTTAAAAATGGATCTTTTGGTGGAAAATTACTCTCTTCGGTTGAAAATTACTCAGTTTTAAGTAAAGATTCATCATTTCAGTTGAAATTTACCTATTGGGTTGTAAATTTACTTCTTCGTTGAAAATTCAAATTTCCGGTTGGAAAATTCACCTTTTTGTAGACAATTCGTCGATTTGGTTGGATAACTTGTAAGGTACACGAGTCTCCAGAAAAGAAAATTTTTTGAAAATGTATAATTGTAGACAATAAGGAAGTGAAACTTTTTCCAGTTAGAATTTTTTTTGCCAAGCGTTTATTTTTAATAATAAAAACGAAATATTGAAAAAAATGTCTCCCTGATTTAATTAAGTTTTAAAACTTAAATCGTTCTAACTCGGCCAAAGTTGAATGGCAATGTTGAATGAAGTTTTTTGGAAAATCTCATATCGATTCGTTAAAAATTTACTGAGATATTCAGATTTGGAAAAAGCACTCGACGTCTGCCCGCGCTGTTAGCTAATGCGTCGCGAGGACTGCTTAGTCGGCCAAATATTATTGAAATGAGTTCATATTTGCAGGACATGTTTAAAATCCTCTACCGATGACCACGAAATCATGAAAAAGTTAACAATCGCTTATTGTTTAATAATGTTTAATTGCAAAATGAAGTCAATCGATAATTGTGTTTTCTTGGTTTCGCCGGTGAAAAGTATCTAGGTAACTTCGACTTTCAAACAACTTCCAGTAAGTGATTTCTTCAGCAATGTTGAATAAAGTTTTTTAGAAAATCTCATATCGATTCGTTAAAAAATTACTAAGATATTCACATTTTGAAAAAGCACGCGACGTCAGCCCGCGCTGTTAGCCATTGCGTCGCGAGGACTGCTCTATCAGGCAGCGTTCTCGAAGTTCAGTTTGAATTTTTTGTTAATATTTTGGAAGGAGGTAGGAGAGAAATTAGTATATTATATTATATGTATAATAAAATAAAAAGTTATTTTATAGTCTATTACGTAATCGTGCGGTGCACGATGCAATACAAACTTCGAGGAGGCTGCTTGACAGAGCAGTCCTCGCGACGCATTAGCCAACAGCGCGGGCAGACGTCGAGTGCTTTTTCCAAAGCTGCATATCTCAGTAAATTTTAAACGAATCGATATGAGATTTTCCAAAAAACATCATTCAACATTGCTGAACAAATCACTCACTGGTAGTTTTTTGAAAGACGAAGTTACCTAGATACTTTTTACCGGCGAAACCAAGAAAACACAATTATCGATTGACCTCATTTTGCAATTAAACATTATTAAACAATAAGCGATTGTTAACTTTTTCATGATTTCCTAGGCATCGCTAGAGTATTTTGAATATGTCCTGCAGATATGAACTCATTTCAATAATATTTGGCCGATTTAGAACGATTTAAGTTTTAAAACTTAATTAAGTCGGAGAATTTTTTTTCTCAATATTTCGTTTTTATTATTAAAAATAAACGTTCGGCAAAGAAAATGTTTATAGAAAATAGTTTCATTTCCTTATTCTCTACATTTCTACATTTTCAAAAAATTGATTTTTTGATTTTGACAATTTTCTTTTTTGAGACCATCGTCGGGCTGGTTATTGCATCCGGCGGCTCAATTATATTCGATTATTATGAGCTAGGATTCCGCCGGAAAATATATACAAATTAAGAATTAATATTTTGATTTTATATAAACGACTTTCTATGGATAAATGAATCCAGTATTGCGTGAGCATTGAAAAATAACATAAATTATTTGTTTCTTCTCCCGAATCAATCCCATAAAATAAATATTTGAGAAAGTGAAAACCTTTCAAACTAAGCTTTTTTGAAAAAAAATGCAACTGTTTGGTTTAAAATTCAACTATTTTAGTGAAAAATTAACTTTTCTGGTTTAACATTAATTTTTTCAACTGAAAATTTAACTATTCCATTTTTGGTGGAGAATTCATATTGTTGAAATTTAAGAATTTTAAATTAGATTAAAATCAAATTCAAAATCCCATTTAATGTCCAATAATCAAGTTCAATTAAATTCATGTTATTAATCAAAAATTGATCTTCTCTAGTTGAAAATTAATGTATTTTGTTTATTACGTGTCTTTTTGGTAGAAAATTAATCTTTTTGGTTGAAAATCACTCTGGTTGGTTGAGAATTACTCTATTTTGGTTAAGGCTTCAAATATATTTTTCAAAATTCGTATTTCTCGTTTAAATTCAACTGTTTTCGATTTTTAATTAAAATATGTTTTCGTTGAAATATCAACTATTACATGTTTCGTTGCGAATTCATTTTTTTTTTTTAATATTCAACTACTTGGTTGAAAATCGAACTCCTTTGTTAAAAATTAGTTTGTCTTTGGTTGAAGATTCATTATTTCAGTTGAAATTTTATCTCTTTGGTTCAAAAATTACTTTCTCTTGAAAATTCATATTTTCGATTCAAAATTCGTCTTTTTGGCTTAGAAGTTCAACAATTTGGTTGGAAATTACCTTTTTTGATTAAAATTCATATTATCGGGTTGAAAATTCAATTATTTTCTAGAAATTTGTTTTCTTTTTGGTTTCATAACACAGCTACTAAACCAAAAAAATTCGGGTCCGGAGGTCAGACCATGCTTACTTTATGTTTTTGGGGTCACTGAATCCGAATCCGAGGTCCAAAAAACCCCAGCACGTCAGGATTCTGACATAACCTCAAAAAACCTCAAAAAATCTTTTTTCGGGTCTGGAGGTCAGACCATGTTTACTATATGTTTTTGGGGTCGCTGAATCCGAATCCGAGGTCCAAAAAATCACAGCAATTTAGGGTTTCAACATAATCTTAAAAAACCTCATAACACTTTCTTTCCGAGTCTGGAGGTCAGACCATGTTTACTATATTTTTTTGGGGTCGCTGAATCCGAATCCGTGGTGTAAAAAACTCCAGCACGTCAGGGTTCAGAGATAACCTCAAAAAACCTCATAAAAGTTTTTTTTCGAGTCCGGGGGTCAGACCATGCTTTTTATATGTTTTTGGGGTCGCTGAAAAAATCGTCTCTTTTTCACGTCCCTGACGTGCTGGAGTTTTTTACACTACGGATTCGGTTTCAGCAACCCCAAAAAATATAGTAAACATGCTCTGACCCCCGGACTCGGAAAAAAAAGTTTTATGAGGTTTTTTGAGGTTAGTCAAAACCCTGACGTGCTGAGGGTTTTTGGACTTCGGATTCAGATTCAGCGACCCCAAAAACATATAGTAAACATGGTCTAACGTCCAGAATCGGAAAAAGATTTTTTTTGTGTGGCTGCGTAATTTATCTTTCATGGTAAAAAATTCGTCTTTTCTGTAAAAAAAAATGCAACTGTTCGGTTGAAAATTCAACTATTTGGATAAAAACATAATTTTTTTGTCAAACATTAATTTATTAATTGAATCAAAACGCGAGAAATTAAGTTCTAAAAAATTCACTGCGAACTATATTCGAACCAGCAACCAACTCATTACTTGTGAGGTGCTCTACCAATTGAGCTATCGCAGTTCACCAGTGAAAATTTCCGAACTTGTATTTCCTTAATTTCGATCGAAATTATTATTTTAGAGATGTTATTATTTTAAGGCCAGTTGTTAATTCAATATTTGAAACTAAGTTTTTTTAAACAAAGTTTCGGTTAGACTGGTTTAATATGATAGAAATCTTTTTGGAGGCCTAATACCAGTATTTTCGATGTTAGATTCAACAGAGGTCTCTGTTATAGAATCGTTGATAAGTAGATAATCTACTATATCAAAATTAATTTTTATTATGCGAAATTAAATTGAAACGCGAGAAATTAAGTTCTAAAAAATTCACTGCGAACTGGATTTGAACCAGCTTGAATCACAGTTGAATCTCACATCAAAATACTGGTATTAGGCCTCCAAAAAGTTTCTATCATATTAAACCAGTCTAACCGAAACTTTGTTTAAAAAACTTAGTTTCAAATATTAAATTAATAACTGGCCTTAAAATAATAACATCTCTAAAAATAATAATTTCGATCGAAATTAAGGAAATACAAGTTTTGAAATTTTCACTGGTGAACTGCGATAGCTCAATTGGTAGAGCACCTCACATGTAATGAGTTGGTTGCTGGTTCAAATCCAGTTCGCAGTGAATTTTTTAGAACTTAATTTCTCGCGTTATAATTTAATTTCGCATAATAAAAATTAATTTTGATATAGTAGATTTTCTACTTATCAACGATTCTATAACAGAGACCTCTGTTGAATCTAACATCAAAAATACTGGTATTAGGCCTCCAAAAAGATTTCTATTAATTTATTAACTTGAAAATTAACTATTCCATTTTTCTTGGAAAATTAACCTTAATTGAAGATTGATCTTTCCTGGTTGACAATTCAACTATTTGATTTAAAATAAATGTAGTTTGTTAAAAATTCGCCGTTTGAATAAAACATTCGGTCCAGAAAATTGGATCCGCTTTTGCTTCTTAATATTTTCTAACGAAAAATTGTGAAAAAATTCAGCAAAGTATTTTAATTAATACATCAAGAGAAGATAAAGAATGAAGGGCAAGTGCAAAACCTAGATTCGCCTCGGGAGATGGTTGTCGTTCTGAAACAAAAATACACAAAGGAAACACGTTTCAAAAGCCGCTCGACCGTACCGCGATGGACAATAATAATAATTAGTTCGGGAATTTTTTGACGCTAATTGGGCTCTGTCGGATCTCGAGCGGAATTTCGTAACAATTCTTATAGCGTTGGAAGATTCGCAAAAGGTAGAGAGGGTGAAGAGAGAAGGGGTAATTAATGTGAGAAAGCACCGAGGATAATTGCCATTTACTGCATCGAGATGGCGTCAATTCTAATTCACCTCAACTGCGGTGCAATCTTAATCAAATCTTGATCCGAACTTTTTAATTTGCTTCATCCGTTACCGATCGTAGGCGATTTTTATTTACTTTTTTCTCCACTGTTTACTCTAGCGTTGGAAATTGTCGGTACGGTCAGCACGAGTACTATTAAAAATTGCGCAAGCCCCATGAAGTTTAACACGTATTTCCCATAAGAAAAAAGACGTTTTTGTACATTTTATTCAGAATCGTCAGTACTAGCTGAATCGAGTTGAAACTCAACATTTCTCTTCACAATCAGCCACAGAATACGAATAAAATATTAGTTTTTGAATATCACCTCCATAAGTCTGTTTTATAGGGTCCCAAAAAAACCCCATAAGTGAAAAATGGGTTTTGCGAGTTTTTGGCCCTAATTATGACTTTTTTGCGTTTAAAAACATGCAAGTTGTATCTAATACATAAAATACTACTTTATACTCATAATTAAATGTATAATGAATTGTTTAAACAATTTATTATTGTTTTTGGCAATTTTCTCTTAGAATAGAGATAGAAAGTCGCGGTTTTTTCAAAAATTTTATTTCAACCCGATTACGTAACATTCTTAATTTATTAATTTTTTGCACCATCAACTTTGCATATCAAAATTTCGAAATAAATAATTTTGCTTCATCATAAAAGTTATTTCTTAATGTTTCTAAACATTATTGATAGAAGAGAAAATTTAAATTGTAAATGATTGTCAATAATAGGAAATATATCTGTTCTTAAAATTTTGCTACCACACTATAATTTGTAAAGTTTCTTACATTTTCAAAGAAATAAGAAAAATTAAATTATGGGCAAAAACTGATTTTGAAGAATTCAAAGAAAAATTAGAAGCTTCTTAATAATTATGAAAGATTTGAGGGGATTAAATTTTATTCAAAATTTCTGGGAAAAATTTAAATGGTTTAGGTTTTATTTTAAAAGAATAATTTCAAGTTTTTAAGATTTCAAAATGTGTGGAAAAAGAATATGGAAAAATTTTAGATAATTTTTTTAATTTTTCAGGATTTCAAAAAATTTTAGGTAAACTGAATTTTTCAGGGTGTCAAGAGAATGAAAAAAAATGTTCTTAAGATTCATGGAAAAATTTTAAAAGACTGTTTTGTAATGAATTCCAAGAGAAAATTGAAAAAGATTACAAAACCTTTTTAGATATTTCCTACAAATTTTAAAAAGAGTGTAAAAGATCTTAAAGTAAAATTTGGCCATATCACATAATTTTCAAATGATTTTTTATTCCAAAAAATTAATTTTAAGAGATTATCTAAAAAGATTTGAAAACATTTCAAAAGATTTCCAAAATTGTCAAAGAAGAATCTGAAAGATTTTAGGGAAATTTTTCTAATTTTGCAGAATTTCAAAAAAATGCAGAAAAAATTTGAATAATGTTTAAAGATTAGAAGGTTTAGAATGTCTGAAAAGATAAAAGAAAAGAATTTTCTTACGATTTGCGTGAAAATGTTAAATAATTTTTTATTCTGAAAAATGTTTGTTGATTAAATGATTAAATGATTGTTTTGTAATGAATTCTAAGAGAAAATTGGAAAAAATTACAAAAAATTTTTAATTATTTCATAACATTTTTAAAGAGTGTAAAATATTTTAAAGCAAATTTTGCAATGTTGCCATATTACATAATTCTAGAAAAAATTTGAGTAAGTTTAAGAGATATTCAAAAGTTTTGAAATGATTCAAAAATAATTAAAACTTGTAAAGAGTTTTTAAGAATTTTGTAAGGTTTCACGAAAAATAATTTTTGATTCTGAAAAATTAATTTAAAGAGATTATTTGAAAAGATTTAAAAACATTTCAAAACATTTCAAAAATTGTGATTGAAAAAAAATGATTTTAAGGCAATTTTTTTTAATTTTGTAGAATTAAAAAAAAATTCAGGAAAAATTTGAATAATTTTTAAAGATCAGAAGGTTTAGAAGATCTAAAAAGATTAAAAAAAGAATTTTCTTACGATTCGCGTGAAAATTTTACATAATTTTTCATGCTGAAAAATGAACTTTAAGAGAAAATTGAAAAAGGGTTTTAAACATTTCAAACAATTTCCTAAAATTTCGAAAAGAGTCTAGAAGATTTTAAAGCAAACTGTTTCAATTTGGTAAGATGAAAAAATAAAAAAATTAATCGAGTAAATTCAAGAAATATTTAGAAGAATTGAAGAGATTCAAAAAGAATGGCAAATTTTAAAAGATTTTTAGGAATGTAGATTTTTAAGGAATTGAAAAAAAAAACTTTAGAAGCTTTAAAAGAATTTCGAAAGGCTTCAAGAGAATAAACATATTTTCTTAAAATTCCTGGGAAAATTTGGAAGATTATAAGGCAATTATTTTACGTTTTGAACGATTTTTCAAAATTTTAGGAAAAATTCGAGCTTTAAATATATTAGAAATGAACATCGTTGAAAAATATAGAATTTTTCCTAATATTTTGTAAAATTGTATACAATAAAGAAAATTTCTTCAACATTTCTTAGGTTTTTTTTTGGCACATGTGAGATATTCAAAAATCTTTTTTCAATTTTCCAAAAAAAAAAAATGAATTTTCGTCTAAAAACGGAAGTTAAATTTTCAGTTAAAAGGTGGATTTTTAACATCGAAAGAAAACTGATTTTTCACAAAATAGTTACATTTTCAACAAACAGATGAATTTTCTATTAAAATGAAGAATATTTAACCAAAAGATGACTTTTTAACAAAATTGTTGAATTTTCTACAGATTAGATTATTTTTTAACAAAAAGAGATGAATTTTTAACGAAACATGTACTATTTGATATTTCAACCGAAACCGATTTTTATTCTAAATCAAAAATAGTTTAATCTTTAACCAAAACGACCAATTTTCAACCGAAAGAATGAATTTTTAACCAAGAAGATTATTTTTCTACCAAAAAAGACGAATTTTCAAAAAAATACATGAATTTTCAACCAAATAACTGAATTTTTAACTTAAAAATATCAACTTTCAGCCAGTTAAAAAATAAATTTTCAGCCAAAAAACAACCATTTTTGAACAAAATAATTAAATTTTCAACCAAAAAGATAAATTTTCAAGCAAGAATCTTTTTTTTCTTTCAAAAAACCCAAGTCTCAATAAAATACATGAATTTCAACTATAAAAAAGACCATTTTTCGCCAAAAATGAAATAGTTAAATTTTCAATCACACAAATTAATTTTTAACCAAAAAAAAACACGAATTTTCAAGAAAATAGTTCAATTTTGAACTAAAATAAGGAATATTCAACCAGAAAAGTGAATTTTTAACGAAGCAGGTGAATTTCACCGAAAAAAATTCATTTTTGAACTAACAGTGGAATAGTTAAATTTTCAATTAAAAAATTAATTTTCAACAGAAAAAAATGAATTTTCAACAGTATTTGCTACATTTTCAACCAACGAAATAAATTTTCTACCAAAAATAATTGAATTTTCCACCAAAATAATGAATTACCAACGAAGAAGAATAATTTTCTATCGAAAAAGACGAATTTTCTATAAAACATTTAAATTTTCCAAGTATTCGATTTTTCACCCAAAAAATGAATCCTCAACAAAACATGATTGTAATAGTTAATATTTCAAAAAAAAATTAATTTTAAATCAAAAACAGTTGAATTTAACCAAAAAAGTGAATTTTCGACAAAATACACAAATTTTCAACCAAAAAAGATGAATTTACAATTAAAAATATCAATTTTTAAGAAAAAATGTATTAGTTACATTTTTAGGATAGAAAATTAATTCTCCCCAAAAAAATGGATTTTCAGCAAAATAGTTAAATTTTTAACAAAGAAGTAAATTTTCAACTAAAGTGATAAATTTTCGACAGAATAAAAAATGAATTTTCAAGAAAAGAGTTCGACATTCAACCAAAAAGATAAATCTTGAAACAAAAAATTGATTTTTAACCAAGAAGAATAATTTTCTACAAAAAAAGATTAATTATCAACAAAATTAATTAATTTGTTACTAAGTATTTGAAAATTTAGCGAAAAAAGATGTATTTTGAACCAAAAATGGAAGAATTAATTTTTCAGTTGAAATAATTAATTTTCAACGAAGATAAAGAAATTTTCAATAAAA
The DNA here is from genome assembly GCA_932195095.1 of Andricus curvator. Classification (NCBI taxonomy): domain Eukaryota; kingdom Metazoa; phylum Arthropoda; class Insecta; order Hymenoptera; family Cynipidae; genus Andricus; species Andricus curvator. The sequence goes on along the minus strand of CAKNYM010050108.1, from coordinate 66,567 downwards.
TAGTTCAATTTTCAACCCAAGTGATGAATCTTTGATGAAAAAAAAAATTATCTCTCAACAAAAACTGTAATAGTTTATATATCCAGGCAAAAAATATTTCAAGTTTAAATCAAATCTTAAACCAAAAAAAGAGTTTTCAACAAAATAGTTAAATCTTCAACCAAAGAGATGAATTTTCAACTAAAATGATGAATCTTCAAAAAAAATTGATGAAAAGAGTTTAACATTCAACCAAAGAATTGAATTTTCAACCACAAAGTTGATTTTTGAACCAAGAAGATTAATTTTCTACAAAGAAAGATAAATTATCAAAGAGTTGATGTTTGAATTTAATTAATTAGTTAATTAATAATTTAAAATTTAATTGAAAGTAGTCTCATACTTCATTGTTCTTTTTTATTTATTATTATGTTTTACGTATTTTTTAAACCAATTCAATTTTTAAATTTATTTTTTATTTAATTTTAACTTCAATTTAATTTAACTTCTTTTTGGAACATTTTATAAATCCTTAATATCTCTCAAACTTATTCGAATTTTTTCGTAAATTTTATAATATTGCAAAATAATTGCACAAATTTCCTTTAAAATCTTTTACATTCTTTTTCAAAATATTGCGAAATCATGAAAAATATTTTTCAATCTTTTTCAATTTTCGGTTAAATTTTTTATTTACAAAAATAAAAAATCATTGGAAATTTTCCCATGAATTTTAAGAACATTTTCATTGTTCATATAAAATTTCATTTATATTTCGTATTTTAAAATCTTCCTAGTGAATTTTCGATTCAAATTGAAAATTTCTTTTTTTGCATTTAACCTTTCTTTTTCTTTAGTAAATTTTAAGCAAGTAAGCAAATGAACAAATGCAGAAAATATTCTGTAGACATGACGTTCCCTCTATTAGATAATGTGTATTACTCGTAATTTATACGCAGATTCCGTAAACATCGTTGATTCAGTACTGACTGATTAACAGAAAAACTCCAGGAACAGAGTTTTTTTCGAAAGAAGAATGATATCAGATAAATGTTTGTTTAAAGAAGAATTCTTGAGAAATGCAACATTATGTAAGAATATTTTCAATTTTTCAAAAATGAAATTTTTTTATTAGAGAGGAAAAATAATTTTTTATACAAAAAAAAATTTCGAATAACTATTTCTTAAAAATTTGTTAACACCTAAATCTGAGTTAAAATTAGATTCTGAGATCTAAGAACAAGAAGATAAGTATTATTTTGTTTTGAAAGTTCTATATAAATATAATTTTCGTAAAATTCTTTAAAAAATTCAGAAAGATTTTCAAAGATGTCAAATGTGTGCAAGAAGAATCTAGAAAATTTTAAAGAAAATATTTTTATCGGGCAGAATTTTACAAAATAATAGAAAAAGTTCGAGTCACTTTAAAAGATATTTAAAACTTTTAGAAGTTTGAAACAAATAAAAAAATATTCGAAAAATTTTTCGAAATCTTGTCAAGTTTTTTAATATTCAAATATCTTGCAAACTAACTCGAATTTTTCCTAAAATTTTCAAAAGTTATTTAAAGTTTAAAAAATTTCCTTGAAATCTTCCACATTTTTAGAAATGTTTTTAAATTTTCTTTAAAACTTAATTTTTCAAAACAAATAATTTTTTCAAATTGTCCCAGGATTTTAAAGAAAATTTGTTTATTTTCTTGAAACCTTTCAAAATTCTTTTAAAGCTACCCGAATTTGTTTTTTTAATCTTACCAAATTGAAGCATTTAAAGTCTTCTACGCTCTTTTTCGAAATTTTTGGGAATCATTAAATATATTTTGAAATCTTTTTCAATTTCCTTTTTAAATTTATTTTTTTAAATAAAAACTCATTAAAAATTTTCCCATAAATCTTAAGAAAACTCTTTTTTGAATAATTTGAGTACTTCTAAATATTCGAAATATCTTTTGAAATTTTTCGAATTTTTCCTACATTTTTTTTTTAATTCTGCAAAATAAACCAAATTTCCTCTAAATCTTCCAGATTCTTCATTGAAAAATTGAGAAATTTTTGGAATACTTTCCAAGTTATTAAATATTCAAACATCTTTTAAACTGACTCGATTTTTTCCTAAAATTTTGAAAAATCATTCAAAAATTCAAAAATTGCCTCAAAATCAACATTGTTAGAAATCTTCTGAAATGTCTTTAAAAGTTCTTAAATTTTCTTTAAAAATTGATTTACTCGGTTTTTTATTAATCTTGCCAAATTGAAACATTCTGCTTTAAAGTCTTTTACACTCTTTTTCGAAATTTCAGGAAATGATTTAAAATGTTTTGAAATCTTTTTCAATTTTCTCTTCAAATTAATTTTTAAAAATAAAAAATCTTTTTAAAATATCCCACTAATCTTGAGAAAGTTCCTTTTTTAACCATTTCAGTACTTCTGAACCTTCTCAATATCTTTTAATATTATTTAAATTTTCCCTACATTTTTTTTTATTTCTGCAAAATTAAAAAAATGTCCATCAAATCTTCCAGATTCTTCTTTGACAATTTTGAAAATATTTAGAACACTTTCCGAGCTTTAAAATATGTTTAAATATCTTTTAAATTGGCTCCAATTTTTCTTAAAATTTTTAAAAATAAATAATTGTTTCAAATTTTCCCAGGAATTTTAAGAAAATTTTTTGATTCTTGTGAAACCTTTTAAAATTCTTTTAGGCTTCCAAAGCTTTTGTTTGAAATGTTTAAAAACCTAGACTTTTCAAATCATTTTAATTTTAAAATTATTTTTGTATCTTTCCAAATCTTCTAAATATCTCTTGAATTTAGTAGATTTTTTTTAATCTTGCTAAATTGAGACATTTTGCTTTAAAGTTTTCTATACTCTTTTTTGAAATTTTAGGAAATAATTCGAATTTTTTCTAGTAATCTAACGAAAATTCTTTCATTCTCTTGAAACCTTTACAAATTCTTAAAAATCTTCTTTTTTCGAAATCTACGTTAAATTTTTTTTTTAATCTTTACAAGTTTTAATTATTTTTAAAACGTTTTAAAGCTTCTAAATATCTCTTAAACTTATTCAAATTTGTTCTAAAATTGTGTGATATTGCAAAATTGCACAAAGCTTTGAAATCTTTTTTTAAATATTAGAAAATAATTTAATTTGTTTTAAAATCTTTTTCAATATTCTATTAAAATATATCTTATTTGAAAATTTCCCGCGAATTTTGCGAAAACTTTTTTATTCTTGTGAAACCTTTCAAAATTTTTAAAAAGTTTGTAAATTAAAAAAAAAATTTTAATCTACATTTTTATAAGAATTTTTTTAAATCTATTCAAGTTTAAAATTATTTTTCAATCTTTTCCAAGCTTCAAATATCTCTTAAGGTTACTTGATTTTTTTTATCGTGCTAAATTCAAACATTTTGCTGTAAAGTCTTCTATACTCTTTTCCAAAATTTTAGGAAATCATTTGAAATGTTTTGAAATATTTATCAATTTTCTCTTTAAATTAATTTTTTTTAATAATAAATCATTAAAAATTTCCCCATTAATCTTAGGAAAATTCTTTTTGAATCATTTCAGTACTTCCTAACCTACTAAATATCTTTTAAAATTTTTCGAATTTTTCCTACATTTTTTTTCTGCAAAATTGAAAAAATTGCCCTTAAATATTTTAGATTCGTCTTTGACAGTTTTGGAAATATTTTCAAATCTTTTAAATATTCTCTTAAAATTAATTTTTCAGAAGTAAAAATCATTTATTTTTTCCCAGTTACCGAAGGAAAATTTGTTCATTCTCTTGAAACCTTTTAAAATTCTTGAAAAGCTTTTTTTTTCAAAATGTACATTTTTTTAATTTTTTGAAATCTTTACAAGTTTTTATGAGTTTCGAAACGCTTAAAAACTTATAAATATGTCTTAATCTTATTCGAATTTTTTCTAAACTTTTTTAATATTGCAAAACTGCACAAATTTTCTTCAAAATCTTTTACATTCTTTTTTAAAATATTAGGAAATAGTTCAAAATGTTTTGACATATTTTTCAATTTTCTTTTAAAATTTATTTTTAAAAACAAAAAGCATTAAAATTTTCCCATGAAGCTTCAGAACAATTTTTAATTCTCTTAAATCCTTCCAAAATTCTTAAAAAGCTTATAAATTTTTTACAAAATTTTCAAAAATCTTCATATTGATGAAATTTTTAAAAAAAATCTTGTTAAGTTTATCATTATTCTTAAATCTTCAAAAAAATTCCAAATATCTCTTAATCTTACTCTAATTATTTTTAAAATTTTGTAATCTTCTACATTTTGTTTCGAAATTTTAGGAAATCATTTGAAATATTTAGAAATTTTTTCCAATTTTCTCTTAAAATTAATTAAAAAAAAAAAAATTTCAGTTTTTAAATTTTCCCAGGAATGTTAAGATTTTTTTTATTCTCTTGACACATTTCAAAACTCAGTTTTCCTAAAATTGTTTTTAAGTCTGCAAAATTGAAAAAATTGTCCTAAATTTTTACATATTCATTCTGGTCACATTTTGAAATCTTCAAGACCTAAAATTATTCTTTTAAAATGAAAACTTAACCATTCAAAAATTTTCTCAAAATCTTTTAAAAATGTAATCTTCCTAAAGATTTTTTTAATTTGTCTTACGAAAATATGTTTTAAATATTCCGAAAATATTTATTTTTTGTCTTTCAGATATTTTGTCTAAACATTTGTATTTTTTCAAGGTTTCAATATTTTCGTTTCTAAGTTGACTTTAGACGAATTCTTAAGATTCATATTATTGAAAATAACATTTAAAAATCGATATTCTTACATAATCTAGTCATAAATAATAAAAATGAAACCACTTTTTGTTTGTTAAATAGTCACAAAAAACATTAAAAATTTTTTTATAATTCGAAAAATATCAAAGATTAGTATTGCACTAAAAATTTGATTTTCAACTTTTTAATATTTTTTAAATGGATTTCAAAAACATGGGAAACTCCTCATCAGTTTCAAAAAGGTAATTAAAATAATTTTTGGACTAAGAAGGATATTCTAATCAGCTTTTCGATCAACTTGAATAATTTAAAAATTATTTTTTTTATTTCATTATAATTATTATTATTTAATATTTTTTTATCTATCAAAATCTATTCTGATTTTCTAAAATATTTTAAAATTAATTGATACCTTTTGGAATTATTTAAAAATTATTTAAATATTAGCAGCAGCAGTACACTTAAATTTGGTTAAAATTGTTAATAAAACATGAAACTAGGTTTTCTCTTTGTGAATGAAAAAAATTAGGATTAAGTGACAAAAAATGTTTCAATTCATTTTTTTTTCAATTCAGTTTGAAAAAATCTGGTATTTCCCAAAATAACACCTATTTTTTAATTTTTTTAAAAACAAAAGTAATTCTTTTTTCAAAAAATATACCAGATACGGGAAAAAGTATACAAGAAAATATCATATAATATCGAAAAACATAAGCGAAACTCTTGTTAGAACTCTTAAAAAGGAAATTTTTTTCTTTTTGACCTTTTGTCTCATCTCGAATATTTTTGTAAATAAACAAAAAAACATATTTCAGGAAAACGGTCGCATTTTGTCTAGTTTGCACATTTTAAATATTTTTATCATGTATTTTGAAATAATGAAAAACTTGTTTGGATATGAAATCTGTTTAGGAATATAAAAATCTTGATTAAAATTGTTCTTGGATTTTGTTTCAATATTTCCTCCTATTTTACTTTGAACCAAAATTGGGTTCATTTTGAATGAAGTGAAAGTTCATTTTTATCAACTTTCAAATATTTTTTTATGTATTTACAAAGAATAAGAAACCTCCCAGTAGGTTCAAAAAAATAATTAATAATTAATTATTAAAAAAATTACCTATTATCAACAACAAAATTGTAATTTTTTTTAACGGCCAAAAACTGGGTACTTAAAAAATTGGAATAATTTTAGGCCCAATAATACTGTTCTATGTAGCTTTTCGTCCAACTTGAATCATTTGAAAATTAATTTACTCAGATAAAAGATGAAGATAAAATCATGCAAAATGACGAGGTCAGGAAAATAAATTGATTGACACAGATAGGACGATACGGGGTAAGCCGTCACTACATTATTATGAGTCCTGCCTACACGACAATCATCTCTTTTCCCAGTTATCGTGGACAGTTTCAGTCATCAAAATGATTGCAACCGATTATACAAGATTGCGTTAACACTCCCGACATTCCCTCTTTTATCGTCTTCATCACATCCACAAAATTCGCCATCGACGAATCGGTGACCATCATTGCATAATTTTGCCAATGGTATCACTTTTGATAAACCTACTCTAAAGGACATCCTTTTAATCCGGCGGACCTCCCGGCTGACTCTGACTTTCAGCGTGGGCAGTGAGGCACGAGCTGAATGAAATTGCAGTCAAGCTTAATTGAACTTTTCAAATGAAAAGGGCTCTCAATGATTTTATTATCTCTCAAAATAGAATCCAGACATTCTTCTATTTTTATAAATGATTACAAGTTTGCAATCTACTCTAAAGGACATCCTTCTAATCAGGCGGACTTTTCGGCTCACTCTGAATTTCTAACGTGGTTTAGTGCCTCACAGGCCACGATGCAGTGGGGCACGAAATGAATTAAATTCATCATTCTTCTATTTTTATAAATGGTTACAAATTTGCAATCTACTCTAAAGGACCTCCTTCTAATCCACTGGACTTTCCGGCTCACTCTGACTTTTTAACGTGGTTTAGTGCCTCACAGGCCAC
>CAKNYM010050108.1:27322-48765 GCA_932195095.1 Andricus curvator | reverse complement strand
ATGTCGTTAAATTTTCAATGAAAAAGATGAATTTTCAATTGAACTGAAGAATTTCCAACCGAAAAAAATTAATTTTTAACAAATTAGTTCAACTTGCAACCAAAAAAGGATTAATTAAGGTTTCAATTGAAAAATTAATGCTTAACCAAATAAAAAATATTTTTCAACGAAATAGTTAAATTTTCAACCAAGCAGATAAATTCTCAACTAAAATTTGCAGTTAAAAAATTAATGTTTAACCAAATAAAATGAATTTTCAAGAAAATAGTTAAATTCAGACCAATAGTTGAATTTTCAACTAAAAAAGATAAATTTTAAAATACGACGATTTTTTAACATAACAGTTAATTTTTTAACCAAATCTTTAAATTTTCAATTAAAAAAGATGAATTTTCAACAAAAAATGGAATAATTGCATTTTTTTCAACAAAGTAGTTAAATTTTCAACAAAATAGTTGAATTTTTAATCAAAAGAGATAAATTTTCACCCAAAAATGGAATAGTTAAATTTTTCGTTAAAAAATTAATTTTTAACCAAATAAAAATAATTTTCAAAAAATAGTTCAATTTTCAACTCTGTGGTTAAATTTTCAAATAACAAAGATGTATTTTCAATTGAAATGATGAATTTGCAACCGAAAAAAATTAATTTTTAACCAAATTAGTTCAATTTGCAACCAAAAATGAATTAATTAAGGCTTCAATTGAAAAATTAATGTTTAATCAAATAAAAAATATTTTTCAACGAAATAGTTAAATTTTCAACCAAACAGATGAATTTTCAACTAAAATTTTCAGTTGAAAAATTAATTTTTAACCAAATAAAATGAATTTTCAACAAAATAGTTAAATTCAAACCAATAGTTGAATTTTCAACTAAAAAAAATAAATTTTCAAATACGACAATTTTTTAACATAACAGTTAATTTTTTAACCAAATCTTTAAATTTTCAACTAAAAAAGATGAATTTTCAACCAAAAATGGAATAATTGCATTTTTTTCAACAAAGTAGTTAAATTTTCAACAAAATAGTCGAACTTTTAATCAAAAGAGATAAATTTTCACCCAAAAATGGAATAATTAAATTTTCGTTAAAAAATTAATTTTTAACTAAATAAAAATAATTTTCAAAAAAATAGTTCAATTTTCAACTATGTCGTTAAATTTTCAAATAAAAAAGATGAATTTTCAATTGAAATGATGAATTTCGAACCGAAAAACATTAATTTTTAACAAATTAGTTCAACTTGCAACCAAAAATGGATTAATTAAGGTTTCAATTAAAAAAATAATGTTCAATCAAATAAAAAATTTTTTTTAGCGAAATAGTTAAATTTTCAACCAAACAGATAAATTCTCAACTAAATTTTTCAGTTAAAAAATTAATTTTTAACCAAATAAAATGAATTTTCAACAAAATAGTTAAACTCAAATCAACAGTTGAATTTTCAAATACGACGATTTTTTAAACTAACAGTTAATTTTTTAACCAAATCTTTAAATTTGCATCTAAAAGATGAATTTTCAACCGAAAAGATAACTTTTCAACCAAAAACGCAATAAGTAATTTTGCAATCAAAAAATTATTTTTTAACCAAATAAAATGAATTTTCAACAAAATAGTTCAATTCAAACCAATAGTTGAATTTTCAAATACGACGATTTTTTAATATAACAGTTAATTTTTTAACCAAATATTTGAATTTGCAACTAAAAAGATGAATTTTCAACCAAAAAGATAACTTTTCAACCAAAAATGCAATAAGTAAATTTGCAGTTAAAAAATTAATTTTTAACCAAATAAAATGAATTTTCAACAAAATAGTTAAATTCAAACCAATAGTTGAATTTTCAACCAAAAAAGGAAATTTTCAGTTAAAAAAAGTTAACTTTCAACAAATAAAAAGCGAATTTTCAACAAATAAAAAAAGAATTTTCAACCAGGTTTGCTTAAATCAAATCTCTAAACTATTTATTAGAGGCAATACACCCAAGATTGTATAATTAATTATTATTCTCCCAAGTGATTTAAAAATTCTCGCGATCTGATTGCTTGAATTATTGACCTATATTGTTTGTTGCAGAGGTTAAAGTTACGACATCGCATAAGATCCCATTAAATTTAGAAGGAATTTTTAATTTCGGCCACACATAATACAATGTACTGAACTCGCTCTTTGAATTGACACGAGTTAAAAAGTTAAAGCAGCAAAATAATTAATTCTCTTTCTGCCTCTGACACTGGGTTTTCCGAGGCGACAAAAATAATTCCGAAAAGTACGACCCACTTGCATAAACGACCTTATTTGACCATTGACCCGTAGAATATATTTGGGAAAATTAGGCTATTTTTTACCTACTACCATCAACGTGACACTGCAATTACAAAAGAAATTTTACAATTAATTAATTTCGTCTCAATTTTTCAGTATGATAAAAAAAGAAAGACTTTTTTAATTTCTACAAAATAGTTTCTCAAAGGAATCTGTATTATCATTAGAGAATAACAGAAATTTTATCGTCTTTTCAGACTAGATGGAGCTATGAATTAAAAATTATTTTAATTAATTTTTTTCTGAAAAAAAGATCTTTCGCTCCGCTGGGAATCGAACCACAGAACTACTGATTTCCGGTCAGGTGCTTTCCCATTAATCTACTAGAGAGATCGAGAGAAGAAACTTTTTTTCAGAAAATACACGCATCATTTTGCAAGGTGGTACGTACCAAATTTTTCAAGGAATCTTTATTATCGTCAGAGAATAACAGAAAATAATTAACGTCTTTTCAGACTAGACGGAGCAATTATTATTATTATTTTCTGTTATTCTTCAATGATAATACAGATTCCTTGAAAAATTTGATTTGTACCATCTAGCAAAATAACGCGTGTATTCCCGAAAAAAGTTTCTTCTCTCGATCTCTCTAGTAGCTTAATGGGAAATCACCCGACCGGAAATCAGAAGTTCTGTGGTTCGAATCCCAGTGGAGCGAAAGGAGAAGATCTTTTTTCAGAAAATAATTAATTAAAAAAATAGTTTCTCGTGACTTATTTAATTTTTTGTTTGAAAAATATTTCTTTTTTCAGTTTGAGGGAAAAATTAATTTCTAAATGAAAATAAAAATGACGAATAACTATTTATTTCTTAACAGTTTTTGTACACCTGAATTCGAGATTAAATTAGATTTCAGGAAAATATTATCAGTTTGTTTTTAAAGTTAAATATAATCTAGTAAATTTTAAAGAAAATTGTTTTTTTGCATGATTTTACCAATTGAAGAAAAATTCCAGGCAGTTTGAAAAATATTTTCGGAAAACAATCAACGTGACACTTCAATTACAAAAGAAATTTTATAATTATTTAATTTCGTCTCAATTTTTCAGTATGATCAAAAAATAAACACTTTTTTAATTTCTACAAAATAATTTCTAGTGGCTTATTTAAGTATTTGTTTCAAAATATTTATTTTTTCAATTTGAGGGCAAAATTCATTTTTAAATTAAAATAGAAATTTCGAATAACTATTTGTTAACAATTTTTGAAAACTTGAATTCGAGCTTAAATTAAATTTCAGGAAAATATTATCAGTTTTTTTCTAAAGTTAAATATAATCCTAGTAAATTTCAAAGAAAATTGTTTCTTTGCATGATTTTACCGATTTAAGAAAAATTACAATTAATTAATTTCGTCTCAATTTTTCAGTATGATAAAAAAAGAAAGACTTTTTTAATTTCTACAAAATCATTTCTAGTGGCTTATTTAATTGTTCGTTTAACAAATATTAATTTTTTCAATTTGAGGGCAAAATTCATTTTTAAATAAAAACAAAAATTTCGAATAACTATTTATTTTTTAACAGTTTTTGAACGCCTAAAGTCCAGATTAAATTAGATTTCAGGAAAATATTATCAGTTTTTTAAAAGTTAAATATAATCCTAGTAAATTCAAGAGAAAATTGTTTTTTTGCATGATTTTACCAATTGAAGAAAAATTATAATTAATTAATTTCGTCTCAATTTTTCAGTATGATAAAAAAACACTTTTTTAATTTCTACAAAATAATTTCTAGTGGCTTATTTAATTGTTTGTTTAAAAATATTTGTTTTTTCAATTTGAGGGGAAAATTCATTTTTAAATGAAAATAAAAATTTCGAAGGACTATTTATTTTTTAACAGTTTTTGAACACCTGAATTCCAGATTAAATTAGATTTCAGGAAAATTTCTATCAGTTTTTTTCTAAAGTTAAATATAATCCTAGTAAATTTCAAAGAAAATTGTTTCTTTGCATGATTTTACCGATTGAAGAAAAATTACAATTAATTAATTTCGTCTAAATTTTTCAGGATGATCAACAAAGAAACACTTTTTTAATTTCTACAAAATCATTTCTAGTGGCTTATTTAATTGTTTGTTTAACAAATATTTATTTTTTTAATTTGAGGGCAAAATTCATTTTTAAATGAAAATAAAAATTTCGAATAACTATTTATTTGTTAACAGTTTTTGAACACCTGTATTCGAGATTAAATTAGATTTCAGATAAATATTATCAGTTTGTTTTTAAAGTTATATACAATCCTAGTAAATTATAAAGAAAATTGTTTTTTTGCATGATTTTACCAATTGAAGAAAAATTCGAGTTAGTTTGAAAAATATTTTCGGAAATCTTTTGGTTTTAAAATATTTTTAATCCCTTTAAAACTTCTAAAATTCCTAAATATTTTTTTAGCTGACTCGAATTTTTGTTAAAATTTTGAAAAAACTGAAAACAGCCAATATCAGTCGTATTTACGCAATGTCGCAACCAATCAGGTTTTTAATAAAAAATGTATAAACTAATTATTATTATAAAAATTTTATATTTCATAGTATCTTATATCTAAAATAATAGAAAAGAAAAGCAAGGACAATATTTTTGATAATTGATGAAAAATGACATTAAAAATTATTAAAAAAGATGAATTCTTAACGAAAAATGTACTGCATAATTAATATTTCAGTCAAAAAAGTTCTTCATAATTATTGAATCAAAAATATTTTAATTCAACCAAAAAAGTCGAACTTCAAAAAAATTGTTAAATCCTTAACAAAAATAGATTAATTTTCAACCAAAAAGTTGCATTTTTAACCAAAAAATATGAAATTTCTACGAAGAAGATTAATTTTTATTTACCAAAAAGACCAATTTTCAATGAAATACATGAATATTCAACTAAAAAAGTTTATTTATTAATCGTATAGTTGCATTTTCAACCTGCAAGCAAGGAATATCCCCCCCCCCCCCCCCCCCTTACAGGAAAAGGCAAAAAAAAGTCAATTATATTCACTTTTATACTATATTCAATTAATAATATTAATTTTAAACCAATAAAAGAACAAAAATTTCAAGAAAATAGTAACATTTTTAACCAAAAAGATGAATCTTCAACCTTGAACATTATTTTAAAAAGCCTAGTTCAACTGTTAACCAAGTAGTTGAATTTTTAATGAAAAAAGATAAATTCTCAACGCAAAATATAATTGTTCATGTTTCAACTGAAAATTATTTTAATTTTAGATTAATAATAGTTGAAATCAACCAAAAAAGAACGCATTTTCAAAAAAAATTCAATTTGTAACTGAAGAGATGATTTTTTAACTAATATGATGAATCTTCAAATAAAAAATTAATTTGAAACAAAGTAGTTCAACTTTAAACCAAGTATAAGTGAATCTTTAACAAAAAAGTTAAATTTTCAACAAAAAATGGAATAGTCCAATTTTCAACCAAAAGGATAATTTTTCAACTAAAAAAAGGAAGAATTTTTAACAAAATAATAAAATTTTCAACGAAAGAAATGAATTTTCAACTAAAATGATGATTCACCAACCAAAAAAAATCAATTTTTAATAAAGTAGGTAAACATCAACCAAGTAGTCAAAAACCAAATTTCAACCAAATCGTTAAATTTTCTATAAAACAGTTGAATTTTCGAAATGAAAATATTGATTTTCAACCAATAGTTGAATTTTCAACCAATATAGTTGAATCTTTAACCCAAAAAGAGGAGTTTTCAACAAATCAGTTGAATTTGCAATCAAAAAGGATAAATTTTCAATAAAATTATTTAATTTTCATTAAAATATTTAAATTTGCAACCAAGCAGTTTTATTTTTAATAAAAAAATAGAACATTTCTACCAAAAGAGATGAATTTTCAACAAAAGAGGTAAATTTTCAACCAATAAACATTTTTGAGTCAAGAAAGAAAAAAAATTCAACTGAATTGTTGAATTTTCAAGAAGAAAGTTAATTTTCAATCAAATAGTTTAATTTTTAACCCAAAAAGAATTACTTTTTAATAAAACTTTTACTATCATCAAAATGATTAAATTTTTATCAAAAAAATTAAATTTTCATTTAAATAATAACATTTTTGATAAAGAAAGATTAATTCTCAACCAAAAATATAATAGTAAAATATTGAACCAAAAAGAATTTGCTGAACAAAAAAAAATTTGGATATATTATTGGGCTTTATTAATTCAGTTTGCATCTAAATGAAAAAACGAGAAAAAGAGGCAAATAATCTGGGATAAATAAATATTTTAATAATTTATAGACTAAAGAATAATAATTTAAATAAAAATTGAAGCTAATTTTCAATACTTCAAAAATATCAGGTTAAATAACTGAAAATTTTCTTAATAAAATAAAGTTAATTTTTCACTGAACTTTTTCATTTCGGACTAAACATTAGGGTGGACCGAAAAAACTCAAAATAATTAGATTCATCGATAATAGCACTAAAAAGTTTCTCTATGGCGTTACAAAAAATTTTTGTGAAAAATTACAAAATTTATCACCACTGGGCAAGTCAATTGAAAATTTCTTTCAATTTTTTGTGTTTGGGAACAAAAAATTTCGTCGAAGTATAATATTTGGAAAAAGGAAACAAAATTCAATTTTGTAAATTTGTACCTAAAGTTGCAAAATAATGTTTTTCATTTATTTTATATTTTTTGATGCTCTTTTTAATAAACACCATTTTTTTTATTTCTTACGGATCCTGAAACATAAACCATTTTCACAGAAGATCCGTAAAAAATAGAATTTTTTTTCAAACTTAAAAATATGTAGGTTTTTCTTTAGTTTATTATAAAGAGCATAAAAAAAAGATAAAAACGTTTTTTGGCAACTTTAGCTATAAATTAACAAAAGTGCATATTTCATTTTTTAAATATTATATTTCGACGAAAACATTTTTTTCTTACTTTTTTGTGCCCAAAAAAATAGAAAAAATTTTGTTCCATTTTATACGGATCCTATGTAAACGGATTTTTACGGATCGTCCATAAAAATGGCTCATGTTTCAGAATCATAAAAAATATAAAAAAATTTTTGTTTGAAACTTAAAAATATGTACGTGTTTCGTTAGTTTACTAAAAAGAGCATTAACGAAAAAAATGTTATTCCTACTTTTTTCAGATAAGGTTATTCACATCCATAAACTTTACCCAACACAAATTTTAAACAATGTTTTTCTACAGTCAAAAATTTTTTTATTTGAAAATTTTCAATCGACCTGCCCAATAATGAAGAATTAAAAAATCTTTTTTTTAATTTATCCGTAGTGCCACAATGCAACTTTTCAGTTGAAAGAATGTTTTCTACGATTTTCAATAATTGTACGATTTTTTAATTTATATTGCAAGAAATTTCAATGGAAACAATATTATAATACAACCAATTTTTCTTAGGATTATAATGGATTATATATTTTAAACAAATTTAATAAACAAATGCATTAATCAGGCGTTTTTCCACGCCAAAGTTCGTTTTCTCAATGTTAATTTTTTAAATTAGGAACTTTATGATAATTTTAGCAAAATTCATAATTTGTTGATTAATCTCATGATTTTTTTAAAATAAATTTAATAAACAAATGCATTACTCGGGCATTTGTCGGCAGAAAAATTCATTTCTTTTTTAATGCCAGTCCTTTCAGTTGGGAACTCCATGACAATTTCAGCAACATTCATAATGAGTTGATAAATTTCATGATTTTTTAAACAAATTTAATAAACAAATGCATTAATCAGACATTTGTCGACAGAAAAAGATGTTTTTTTCGATGCTAACTTTCTAAATTGGAAACTTCATGATAATTTCAGCAAAATTCATAACTTTTCAATCAATTTTATGATTTTTGTAAACAAATTTAATAAACAATTGCATTATTGGGCCATCTGGGGACGGAAAAATTATTTTTTTTCTATGTCAGACTTTTTCATTGGCATCTTCATAATAAATTTCGTAACATTCATGATGAGTTTATAAATTTTATGATTTTTATTAACAAATTGGACAAACAAATGCATTATTCGGGCATCTGCGGACGGAAAAATTATTTTTTTTTCTATGCCAGTCTTTTTAATTGGGAACTTCATGATAATTTCAGCAAAATTCATAATTAGTTGATAATTTTTATGTTTTTTAAAACAAATGAAATAAACAAAAATAGTGTATCATAGACAAAAGTGGAAGGAAAATGTAATTTTACTTGATCCTGAAGCTGCAGACTCATTAAAAGAATGAAAGTAATGAGATACTTAAACTGAAAGGACTGAGATTGAAAAAAAAACTTTTTTGTCGACAAATACCCAAATAATGTATATGTTTATTAAATTTGTTTAAAACATCATGGAATTTATCAACTAAGTGTGAGTGTCAATGTAATTATCATTAAGTTCCCAATTAAAAAAACTGACATCGAAAAAAAAAAACAATTTTTCTATTAACAGATGCCCGAATAATGCATTTGTTTATTAAATTTATTTTTGAAAAAATATGAAATTTATCAACCAAGTATGAATTTAGCTGAAATTATCATAAAGTTTCCAATTAAAAAGACTGACATCGAAAAAAAACTAATTTTTCTGTCGACAGATGCCCCAATAATGCATTTGTTTATTAAATTTGTTTTAAAAAAATAAAATAAAATTGATCAAAAAATTATGAATTTTGCTGAAGTTGTCATGAAGTTTGTAATTAAAAAAGTTGACATAGAAAAAAACGAATTTTTCTGTTGACAAATGCCCAATGAATGCATTTTTTTATTAAATTTGTTTAAAAAATCATAAAATTCATCAACTTATTATGAATGTTGCTGAAATTGTCATGAAGTTCCCAACTGAAAAGACTGGCATTGAAAAAACCGAATTTTTCTGCCGACAAATGCCCGAATAATGCATTTGTTTATTAAATTTAAAAAAAAAATCATAATAGCAATCAACAAATCATGAATTTTGCTAAAATCAGCATGAAGTTCCTCATTTAAAAAAATTGACATCTAAAAAACTGAATTTTTCTCTCGAAAACTGCCTGATTACTGCATTTGTTCATTAAATTTGTATATAATATAAACAATTTTTTTGTTTTTGTTTATTGTCTAATATTGGAAAATCTTCAACTAATGTTACTCTATGAACTGGCTTTGAAAAAACCGAATTTTTCTGTCGACAAATGCCCGAATAATGCATTTGTTTATTAAATTTGTTTTAAAAAATCATGAAATTAATCGATAAATTATGAATTTTTCTAAAATTATCATAAAGTACCTAATTTAAAAAAATGACATAGAAAAACGAATTTTTCTGTCGAAAAATGCCTGATTAATGCATTTGTTCATTAAATTTGTTTATAATATAACTAATGTTACTCTATGAAACTCTATGAAACAATTTTTTGAAATTAAATTTATTCAGAAAATAAAATCTTCTCCTTTCACTCCGCTGGGATTCGAACACCAAATCAACTGATTTCCGGTTAGGTGCTCTAACCATTGAGCTACTAGAGAGGTCGGAGGAAGAATCCTTTTTTTTTGAAATACAATTTTCCTGTTATCGACGAGCACCGGGAACGTCAAATAGACAAAATTGCCATTTTTTTCGTCGTATTTGTTAATTTATAAAAAAATTGAAAGCCTAATTCAAAAATCAGGCTCTACAACTCTCTTATAAATCTTATCAGCTTTTTTTTCAAATTTTTGTTGTCCAAATCGGTCGATATTTGTGGGCTGTACGCTATTTTGAACCAAAAAGTCATTTTTTCCCACAGTGCACCCTAGTAGATAGGTCCCCTTAAAGAAGTGAAGCATTTGGTCTAGGCTAGACGAGAAGACAGCTGGTCTGTCAAAGTTCGTGGCGGGGTGATACATACCACTTTAGCCAATTAACAAAATTGTGCCTCGACGTCGCGTCGCGTTGCCCCGGCCAGACGAAAGAAAGACGACCTTTTCTTTCTCAAAACTAAACTCGTCGACTATGACTCAACATAATAGCTCTGTAGGTGAATGACTCCCTTGACAACTTTGTGTACGCTCGTTTACGCTCTCGTAAGCTGAATTAATTAATAATTGAAACATTTGGTGTTGCGTCACTAGTGGACTTTAGCAGGCCACCACACGTGCCACTCTCCCCTTTCACTTTAACTCGAGAGTGAAACCAATCTGGTTATCCGCTGGACCGCTCGGATAGGGGTCGTCCATAAACTATGCTAGGGGCCGTACTTAAATTACGTAACGGATTATAGGAAGCGTTCACATATTACGTAACGTTATTTTCAACCTTCTTTACCCCACCCCCCACCCCCATGTAACAGACCATGTAATTTCCTTCGGACCCCCCCTCCCCCTCTAACCGCAGTTACGTAACACTTTTTGTATTATGTTCAAACTAGAACATTGTGCGCGCTACGTGCGCAATAGTTACCCTTTCTTTAGAAAAAACTCGGTTCATTTTCCAATATTTTGTTCATTTATATATATATATATATACCATTAAGCCATTTCCCTTTCAGGGTAGGCGTGACACTACCCGATTTGGGTAGTGTTTCTAGGTGGATAGTTTCTTGTAGTAAATAACTACAAGTTGGGCTCACCACACCCACGTTATGCCAACAGCACGCAGTATTCTCGAATGGTCACCCATCCAAGTACTAACCGCGCCCAACGCTGCTTAACTTCAGTGATCTGACGAGAACTGGTGTTTTCAGCGTGGTTTGGCCGTTGGCATATAAAAATTTTAATTTTAACCTTCAAGATGAATGAAAAATGTCCCATTATTTATGTTCATGTTTAAACTGAGAACAATTCCAGATTATTGTTAAATAACAGTGAAAATGGTATTTTTACAATAAAAGAAAAATAACCATTGTTGCATATTTTCATTGCACTATTTACATTTAAATGGTAATTTTGAAAACCAAAACTTACCACATCCGGTTAATCTTTGCTAGTTCTATTAAAAATTATCATTTTTCAATATGAATACATGTTAGAAAAACAGAAAAATGTGGAATTTACAAGGTAATTAAATAAGTTCCTGCTCAAATTATTCTGTCAATTTTTCATTGGTTCCAGGAGTTTTGTCCCAATATATCTTGATTTGATAACTTCCTAAGTCAAAAATCAACCATTTTTTTGAAATTTTTGTTGTAAATTTACTTTTGTAATTGAAAATTTAGCTATTCCATATTTTATTTAACATTTATATTGAAAATTCAGCTATTTGGTTGAAAATTTCTGTATTTTATTGAAACGTCTTTTATGGTAGAATATCTTCATCTTCTTGGTGACTAATTCACTTTTTTTTGTGGAAAAGTCATTTATTTTGTTAAAAATTGATGTTTTTTGGTAGAAAATTAATGTTTTTGGTTGACAATTAATTTTTTATCTGAACATTAGATTGTTTACTGAAAATTTAACTATTCCCTTTTTTTTGTCAAAAATTCATTTGTTTGGTTTTGGGTTAAAAATTCATTTTTTTTGTTGAAGATAAATTATTTTAAATAAAAAATAATTTTTTGCTTAAAAATTTAACTATTTTGTTGAAAATTCGTTTTTTTTGTTGTGAAACTGAATTTTTCAAATTTCTTCACTTGAAAATTCAGCTATTAGGATGAAAATTTCTATAGTTTTTAGCAAAGTAAATGAATATTCAACCAAAATGGTGCATTAGTCACCAAGAAGATTAATATTCTGGACTAATTAACCTTTTTGGTTGAAAATTCCTTTACAAATTTAAAATTTGTTTCAAAATTCATGTATTTAAAAAAAATTAATATTCTTGGTTGAAAATTCTTTTTTGTGATTGCAAATTAGTATTTTTTCAATTAAAAATTAATTTTTTAACTAAAAATTTACCTATTATATTTTTTGTCGAAAATTTATATTTTTGTATAGACTTTTAATCTTCTTGGTTCAAAATTCATTTATTTTGTTGGAAATGTATCTTTTTTTGGTTGAAAATTCATCTTTTGGGTTTAAGATTCATTTTTTTGGTTAAAGATTCACTATTTTAGTTAAAAATAAGTTTCTTTAGTTGAAAATTGAACTATTTTGTTGAAAATTAGTTTTTTTGTTGAAAATGAATTTTCTTACTGAGAATGTGGCTATTCAATCGAAAATATTTTCATTATTTCAATAATTTCATTAAAAATTGTCAAGTATAATAATTTTTTGCTGTCAATATTTTATTGGCGGGGGAAATCAGGGATTTTTAACAAAATCTTGCAATAATCAGGGAATTTCTATAAGAGGCACGTTAAATAACAGTCAAGGATAATAAATGTGAATTTCAACATTTTTAATTTTTAATTGTTTTATTCCGTTTATAACAGATTCTACGCTAAAAATGTTACAAGATTAAATAATTAAGTAATTTATTTGCCTTGTATTTTTATTTCTTATTTTTCAGTTGCTTCCTCCTGTCGATTATACTTTTAGTTACGAATTTTATTATTTGGTTGCAAATTCAACCATTTTATTAAAAAGTCATCCCTTTTGGGAATCATTTTTTTTTGTTTCATCATTTTAATTGAAAAATTATCTTTTTCGTTGAAAACCTCTTTTTGTTTTGTTGTTGAAAATTAATTTTTTTAATTGAAAATTCAAATATTTCTGTTGAAAATTCATCTCGTTGGTTGAAAGTTGAACTATTTTGCTGAAAATTCATTTTATTGGTTGAAGATTTAACTATTTTGTTTAAAATTCGTTTTCTTTCGGTTTGGAAAATAATTTTTTAACTGTAAGTTTCAGTATTCCATTATTGATTGAAAATTGATCGTTTTTAGTTAAAAATTAATATTTTTGGGTGAAAATTCAACTATTTTAACAAAAATTCGTGTTTTTGGTTGAAAAATTTTTTCTTTTTTGTTGAAAATTTTTCTGTGTGAGTTACATATTTTATTATTTTGGCTGATAATGAACTTTTTGGTTGAAAATTCATATTTTCGGGTTAAAAAGTCAACTATTTTGTGAAGAATTCGTCTTTTTGGCTTAAAAATTCAACAATTTTGTTGAATTTTTTTTCTCTTTTGACAGAAAAATCTTTCTTGGTAGAAAATGTACTTCTTTGTTGAAAATTCATTTCTCTTTTGGAAGAAATTGGATCTTTTTTTATTCAAAATGTAACTTTTCCATTTTTTTTTTGAAAATTGATTTTTTTCATTAAAAATTCGCCTTTTTTGGTAGAAAAGTAATCTTTTTGGTTGAAATTTCCTATTTTGTAGTTAAAACTGCAACTGTTTGGTTGAAAGTTAATTTTGTTGTTGAAAATTAATATTTTCAGATTGAAAATGCAACTGTTTTATAAAGAATTCGTCTGTTGGTTTGAAAGTTCAACAATATGGATAAAATTATTTTTCTTTCTCGACTGAAAAATCTTTATTTGTTAAAACGGTGTCGTTTTAGTTGGGAATTAATCTTTGTAGGTTGGAATTTTAAGAATTTGATTAAAAATTCACTATTTTGTTGAAATTTCATTTTTTCAGAGTCAACTTTTTGGTTAAAAATTTAACTATTTTGTTGAATTTTTGTTTTTGTTTGATGAGACTTTATCTCTTTGATTGTAAACTTAACTATTTTGTTGAAAATTATTTTTTTTGCTGAAAATTCTTATTTTCTGGTTGAAAATTCAATTTTTGTACAGAAAATTCGTCTTTTGGCTTTAAGCTTCAACAATTTAGATGAACGTTTTTTTATTTCATGACTGAAAAATCTTTATTTGTTGAAAATTCGTCCTTTTGATTTTAAAATCAACTATTACACTTTTTGTTGAGAATTTATCTTTTAAGGTTTGAAATTCAATTATTTAGTTCAAAAATTAATTATATTTTGGAAAATTTAATTATTTTGTGGAAAATTTAAGTATTTTCTTAAAAAGTCATCTTTTATTGTAGAAAAGTCACTTTTTTCTTTTAATAAATAAATTTGAATATTTTAAATTTGTATATGAAATATTGTTTCATTTCGTTTATAAAATATCCTATTTTAAAAATATTGCAACATTAAAATGCTGGTATTTAAAGTCCCATATTTTATTATTTCTGGAAACCACAAATTACGTACACCTGAGAAAATTAGAAAAGATTTTCGAATATTTCAGACATGTCAAAAAAGAATTTAGCACTTCTAGAAGTCTGGAAGGAATAAAAAATATTTGATAAATTTTTCGAAATTCTTTCAAGATTTAAAATATTTTAAATCTATTAAAAACTTCTTAAATTCTTAAAAAATATATTTAGCTGACTCGAATTTTTCCTAAAATTTCGAAAAATCATTTAAAAAATTAAAAAATTTCCTTAAAATCTTCCAAATTTTCTTCGGAATTTTGAGCAAATTAGACAAGATTTTTGAATATTGCAGATGTGTCAAAAAATAATCTAGAAAATTAAAATATTTTTCATTTTACAGGATTTTACAAAAAATTAGGAAAAATTCGAGCCTTTTTAAAACATATTTAGGACTTTTGGAAGTTTGGAATGAATAAAAAATATTTGATAAGTTTTCGGAAATGCTTCCAAGTTTTCGAATATCTTACATCTATTAAAAACCTCTTAAATTCTTAAAAATATTTTTAGCTGATTCGAATTTTTCTTAAAATTTTGAAAAATCATTCAAAATGTAAAAAAATTGCCATAAAATCTTCCAAATCTGCCTCGGAATTTTAAAAAAATTCGGAAAGATTCTTGAATATTTCAGATGTGTCAAAAAAGAATCTATAAGATTACATTTTTATTTTTATTTTACAGGAGTTTACCAAAAATTAGGAAAAATTTGAGCCTTTTTGAAACATATTTAGGACTTTTAGAAGGTTGGAAGAAATAAAAAATATTTGATTAACATGAATTTTCAACCAAATAGTTAAATTTTCCACCAAATTATTGAATTTTCGAGCAAAAAATAAGAATTTTCTATAAAACAGTTGAATTTTCAAACAAATAGTTAAATTTTCAGTTTAGAAAATTAACTTTTGACCGCAAAAAAGGAATTTTCAATAAAATATATACATTTTCAACCAAATAGTAAAAATTTTCAACCTAAAGGATAATTTTCTACCAAAAAATATTAATTCTTAACAAAATACATGAACTTGCGACCAAATAGCTGAATTTTCAACTAATAAAGATATTTTTTCAACCAAAAATGGAATAGTTAAATTTTCATTTAGAAAAATGAATTTTCGACCAAAACAATTGAATTTTCTTCCAAATAATTCAATTTTAAAGCCAAAAAGACAACTTCCTACGAAAAAGTTCATTTTTCAACTCGAAAATATGAATTTTCAAAAAAAAAGTTATTTTTCAACCAAATATATGAATTTTTAAACAACTAGTTAAATGTTCAGTTCAAAAATTTAATTTGTAACCAAAAAAGGAAGTTTTAACAAGGTGTTTCATTTTTAACCAAAAAGATGAATTCTCAACAAAAAAGGGCAAGAGTTAATATTTCAACCAAAAACGATGAAATTTCTTCAAAAAAATTAATAAATTTCAAAACCAAAACGACGAATTTTCAGCAAATGAAAATTTTTCAGTCATGAAAGAAAAAAATTCAATCTAAATTGTTGAACATTCAAGCCAAAAGACGAATTTACTGTACAAAAATTTAATTTTCAGCCAGAAAATATGAATTTCCGGAAAAAAATTAATTTTCAACAAAAATGTGGAATTTTAAGGCCAAAAGGTTAATTTTCTAGCAAAAAGATACATTTTCATAAAAATAGTTCAATTTTTAATAAAAAAGTCAAATTTTACACAAATCCTTCTCATTATAGGATGAGAATATAATAATGCATTTTTATCCAAGAATATTAATTTTCGACCAAAAAAACGAATTTTTAACAAAATACATGAATTTTCAACTAGAAAAGATCAATTTTGAACCAAAAATGGAAAAGTCACATTTTTAGTTAAAAATATTAATTCTCAGGCAAAAAAAGGTATTTTCAACAAAATAGTTATATTTTTAATCAAAGAGATGAATTTTCAACTAAAATGATAAATCTGCAAATGAGAGTTTAATTTTCAAGAAAAGATTTCAACCCAAAGATAATTTTTAATAAAGAAGATTAATTTTCAAAAAATGGAATAGTTAAATTTTCAACCAAGGAGATGAATCTTCAACAACAAAAATGAATTTTTAATAAATTAGTTCAACTTTCAACCAATTAGTTGAATTCCTGACCAAAAAATATGACTTTTTAACAAAATAGTTGCATTTTCAACATAATAATAAAATTTTCAACCAAATGCTAGAATTTTTAACCAAACGAAACGAATTCCGAACCAAAAATATAATAGTAGACTTTTGAACCAAAAGTAGTTTTTTTCTTTTTCTTGGGTTCTATTAATTTAGTTCGAATTTTAGTGAAAACACAAGAAAATTAAATTTAAATTAATCTTCTTGGTTGAAATTATCCGTTAAAAAAAATTAATTTTTGGTAAAAAAAAGAATTTTCAACAAAATAGTTCACTTTTTAACCAAAAATGGAATAGTTACATTTTCAGTAAAAAAAATAATAATTTTCTACACAAACTTTTGAATTTTATACCAAATAGTTGAATTTTCAAGCCAAAAAGATGAATTTTCTACAAACCCGTTTAATTTTGAACTCGAAAATATGAATTTTCAACAAAATAATTTAATTTTCAACCAAAAAGATGAATTTTGAATCAAATAGTTGAACTTTCATCTAAAAAGATCAATTTTCTACCAAAAATGAAACAGTTAAATTTTCATTTAAAAAAATTTGTTTCCAACAAATAAGAAATGAATTTTCAACAACATAATTAAATTTTGAACCAAATAATAAAATTTTTAATCAAAATAAAATAATTTCGATAAATAGACTAAAGAATAATAGTTAAAATAAACTTTAGAGTTCGTTTTTAATACTTTAAAATATTAGGTTACAAAACTGCAAATTTCGCTTAGGTAAGCAAAGAAAAATCGTTAATCTACCCTCCCGCTTCATCATTTTTTTAATCTCCATGGTCTATTAGAATCCGAATCTGAATTTTTAAATATTTTTGTATTTAGGGATGGTTCTAACACTATAAAGGAGAAAAATAAATTTTCATGGAAGTTAAGAACGCTATTATAATAATAAATAAAATCTAAACAATTTGAGATTGAAAAGTAAAAAAATGTTTACTTTACAGGTGAATGGAAATGGGGTTCTCTCTTTTGGGAGGTCGATGTCGAGGTTTTTCAACATAGCTTTTCCACTCGATGATCCTGTAATCGCACCACTTTATACACACGTGGACACCAGGGCATCAGGGACAATTTATTGGAGTGAAACAGATGCACCGGAAATTCTAGCAAGAGCGGGTGGAATTGTTCGAAGTTCCTTTAAAAACGCTTTCCAGTTTCAGCCTACCCATGTTTTTTTGGTGACCTGGATAGACGTTGGATACTACAATCAGAAAAATGATAAGGTATTGCATTATTTATTACAATTGTTTCATTTATTAGGTACAATAACAATTTCTAGCAATAGACCAAAACTACCTCGAACAAAATTCAATAACAATCCTTTAGTAAAGGATAATAACTACCCCTAAAAATGTTCCACTAAAACCTCTAGCGAAAAAAACAACATGTAGCATCAGACAATAACAACCCATCGAAGGAGGCAATAACTACTTTTAACAAAGGAGATAGTAACCTCTAGTATTAGACAATAAGAACCTTTTAGCAACAGAAATAATAACCCTTTGAAAGGGGCAATCACAACCCCTAAGATGGTTATAACAACCTTTAGCAACAAACAATAACATCCCTCTATAGTATAGCATAGTAACAACCCTAAAAAAAAGCAACCGCTAGGAACAGAAAATAACTATCCCTAACAATGTTAGCCTGTAGCAACAGACATTAACCACTCCTAGTAACGGACAATAACAACCGCTAAGAGCGGACAATATTAACCCCCTAGCAACAAAGAATATAAAAACCTCTAGCAACGGACAATAACAATTTCCAGGAACAGAAAATAACTATCCATAACAGTAGACAATCGCATGCGCGCTGAAAAAACAAAGGGACCATAACTTTGCCTAAGCATAGTAGGTAACAACCTCTAGTAATATAAAAAATAACCCTTTAAAACTGGCAATAAGAACCCCTAATATATATCAATGAGAACATCTAGCAGCAGACATTAGCCAACCCTAGTAACAGACAATAACAACCTGTAGCAACAGACAATATTATCCCTTAGCCACAGTCAATATTATTCCTTAGCAACGAAGACTATCAAAACTTCTAGCAACAGACAACAACAACCCCTAGCAACAAAACTATTCTAACAATGGAGAATAGCACGTGCGCTGCCTAATAACGGACCAAAATGCGCACTAACATTATAAAATAAAAAAATCTAGAAACGGACAATAAATACCTTTAACAATGGACAAGAGCAAGCCCTATCAACGAAGAATATTTAAAAACTTTTAGCAGCAGACAATAACAACCCCTAGGAAACGAAAATAACAACTTCTGGCAACAGACAACAACAACCCTTCAAAACGGGCAATAAAATTCTATAACAATGGTAAACAACAATATCTAGCAACCGACAATAACAATCCTTCGAAACGGACAGTAGCAACCTCTAGCAAAAAACATTACCCACCCCTAGTAACGGAAAATAACAACCTGTAGCCAAAAGGAGTATAAAAACCTCTAACATCAGACAATAACAACACCTAGGAACAGAAAATAACTATCCCTAACAATGTTAGCCTGTATTAACAGACGTTAACCACCCCCAGTAACGGACAATTACAACAACTAATAACAGTCAATATCAAACCCGAGTAACAAAGAATATAAAAACCTCTAGCAACGGCAATAAAAACCTCTAGCAACGGCAATAACAACCTTTCACAACGGGCAATAAGAACCTCCAGCAACAGATAATTACCACTCCTAGTAACGGACAATAACAACCTCTAGCAACAGACACTTAGTACCCTTAAAAACCAACAATAACATTTCGTAACAATGGTCAATAACCTCTAGCAACAGACATTAACCAACCCTAATAACTGAGAATAACAACCGCTAACAATGCTCAATATTAACTCCGAGCAACGAAAAATATATAAAGATCTAGCAACAGACAATAACAACCGTCCAGAACGGGAAATAACAACTTAGCAACATACATCAACCAATTCCAGTAACAGACAATTAAAACCCCTAGCCACAGACGATAATAACTCTTAAAAATGGGCAATAACAACCTGTAACAATGTTAAATAACATTATCTAGCAACAGATAATAACAACCCCTAGCAAATGAAAATAGCAACTTTTTGCAACAGACAATAACAACCCTTCAAAACAAGCAATAACAATCTATAACAATGGTAAATAACAATCTCTAGCAACCGACAATAACAATCCTTCATAACGGACAGTAACAACCTCTAGCAGCAAACATTAACCACCCCTAGTAACGGATTATAACAACCCGTAGCAACAAGGAGTATAAAAACCTCTAACAACAGACAATAACAACCCCTGGGAACAGAAAATAACTATCCCTCACAATGTTAGCCTGTATTAACAGACATTAACCACCCCCAGTAACGGACAATGACAACAACTAACAACAGTCAATATTAAACCCGAGTAACAAACAATATAAAAACCTCTAGCAACAGACAATAGCAATTTCTAGGAACAGAAAATAACTATCCCTAAGAGTAGACAATATCATGCACGCTATTAATAATAATGGACAAAAATACCTACTAGTATTATAAAATCAAAAAATCTAGAAACGGACAATGAATACCTTTAATAACGGACATTAACAATCCATAATAATGGATATTACCCATTCCTAGTATCGGACAATAACAGACGCTAACAGCGGTCAATCTTAACCCCCAGAAACAAAGAATATAAAAACCTCTAGCAACGACAATAACAACCTTTCAAAACGGGGAATAAAAACCTCCAGCAACAGATAATTACCACTCCTAGTAACGGACAATAATAACCTCTAGCGACAGACACTTAGTACCCTTAAAAACCAACAATAACATTTCGCAACAGTGGTAAATAACCTCTAGCAGCAGACATTAACCAACCCTAATAACTGAAAAGAACAACCGCTAACAATGGTCAATATTAACTCCGAGCAACGAAAAATATATCAACATCTAGCAGACAATAACAACCGTCCAAAACGGGAAATAACAACTTCAGCAACATACATTAACCAATTCCAGTAACAGACAATAAAAACCCATAGCCACAGACTATAATAACTCTTAAAAATGGGCAATAACAACCCGTAACAATGGTAAATAACATCATCTAGCAACCGATAATAGCAACGTTTACACCCGGGAAATAATAATAACTCATAACAATGTTGAATCGAAACATGTAGAAACAGACTATAAAAACCAGTAGAAACGGTAAAAAACAACCTTTAGTATGTGTTGATAACAACCGTGTATAGTGTAGGACAATAACTATCCACTATAGTACGGTATAATAACAATCCTCTAAAAAGGACCATGACTTTACATGACAGTAGTAAATAACAGACTCTATCAACACAAAAAACAGCCTAGTAGTGGACAATAACAACCGCTAACAACATTCAATATTAACGCCTAGCAAGGAAGAATATAAAAACCTCTAAAAACCGAAAATAGCAACCCTTAAAAACGGACAATAACAACCCCTTATATTAAACAATAACAACTTATAGCCCCAGATCATAACTATCTATAGATATGGTAAATAACAACCTGCAGCAACACACAATAAAAACACCTAGCAATGGACAAGAACAACTTTCAGTATGAGACAATAACAACCCTATTGAGCATAAAATAATGAAAGCCTTTTTTTATGTAGTACAATAACAACCCTCCACAAAAGGACCATAACTTTCCCTGATAGTGGTAAAGAACAGCCTCTAGAAACAGAAACCCTACAAAACTGACAATAATGAACCCTAACATTAAGCAATGACAACCTCTAGCAACAGACATCAACTACCCCTAGTAACGGAAAATAACAACCACTTGAAAACGGTCAATGGTAAATAACAACCTCTAGCAACCGACAATAATAAGCCTTCAAAAT
>CAKNYM010050108.1:1524-27312 GCA_932195095.1 Andricus curvator | reverse complement strand
ACAACCCTTAAAAACGGGTAATGACAATCTCTAGTAATAAATATTAATCCCTATTGATCTCTAGAAACCGACAGTAACAACCATTTAAAACGGGCTATAGCAACCTCTAGTATCAGACAATAACAACATCTAGGAACGGACAATAACTATCTCTAAGCATGGGCGCTATAATAACTGTCAAAAAACCCCATTAGCATTGGATAATAAAAAACACCTAAAAACTAGGGTAAGAAGGTATGAACAGAAATTTTGACTTGTTTGTTGTGAACCATTGTAATCAGCAACATCAGTTCATTTGACAAAAAGGACACCTAGCAACGGACTAACGTTTTTGAGAACATTTTGATGAATTCGTTATACCTTTATGGTGTTATAGGTAATCTACAGGAAAAATTTCGTTGGCCATTGCTAGGTGGATATTTATAGCTTTGGTAATTTGCATCTAATTGTTACATAACAACCATTGCTAGAGGGTTTGATATTGTTTGATGCTAGGATGTAGCTGCTATTTGCTGATAAGGAAACCTACAAAAATCTGCTAAATCTACAATATTCCTAGCAGCAGATTCTCTTTTTCCCTTATTTTTGGATATTATAACGGCCATACCACGCTGAAAAACCCAGTTCTCGTCAGATCACTAAAGTTAAGCAGCGTTGGACGCGGTTAGTACTTGGATGGGTGACCATTCAAGAATACTGAGTGCTGTTGGCACATCGTGGGTGTGGTGAGCCCACACTTGTAGTTATTTATAACTACAAGAAAACTATCTACCTAGAAACACTACCCGAATCGGGTAGTGTCACGCCTACCCTGAAAGGGAAATGGCTTAATGGTATACATACATAGGCTATTGATAAATTAGTTCAAAAGGGGTTTCTAGAAACATTTTTTATTGGCCATTGTTAGGGGCCGTACTTAAATTACTTAACGGATTATAGGCCCTCTCTGAGACCCCACCTCCCTCCTGTAAAAAACTGTAACAAAATATTTCCAACCCCCCCCCCCCCCTCTTTCTGTACGTAATTTTTAGTTTCCAAAAATTTTTTACTAGTTATTGCTAGTAGAATTAGGTAGGGTGTCCGAGAACTTCATTCTCAAAATTCCCTTATTTTTCCTTGTCTAATTTTTCATTTTCCTTGATCAATAATATTCAAATACTATCTTTTTAATCTTGAAATACTTTTAACATAGAATATTTTATTAACGGAATAAAACAGTATTTTAGATACAAAACTTAAAATTTATTTATTTTAAACATAAGAATGTCTTTTCTACTATAAAAGATGGCTTTTTAACAAAATACTTGAATTTTCGAAAAATAATTCAATTTTTAACATAATAGTTGGATTTTCAACCTAAAAATATAAATTCCCAACAAAAAGTGTCATAGTTTATATTTCAATCAAAAAACATGAAATTTATACAAAAAAAAGTTTTTTAAAACCAAAAAGACGAATTTTCAGCAAATGAAGATTTTTCACTAAAGAAATAAAATTTTACCTAAATTGTTGAACCTTCAAGCCAAAAGACGAATTTTTTCTACCAAAAATTGAATTTACAAACAAAAAATATGACTTCAGCAAAAAAAATAATTTTTCCACGAAATTGATGCATGTTTACCCAACAAAATAGAAATTTTAAGCCAAGAAAATTATTATTTTTTTACCAAAAAAGGGGAATTTTCAACTAAAAAAGATCAATCTTAAATTAAATGGAAAAGTTACGTTTTCAGTTAAAAAATTAATTTTAAACAAAAAAAAAATATTTTTCCACTAAACAGTTAAATTTTTAACAATGTAGTTTAACCTTTACCCAAGTAGTTGAATTTTCAATTTAAAAAGATTAATTCTCAACAAAATAGTTAAACTTTCAATCAAAGAGATGAATATTGAACTAAAAATATAACTCTTCAAAAAAAAAATGAATTCTTAACAAAATGATTCCACCAAATCTTTCAAATAAAATAGTTGAATACTCGAGCAAAGAAGAATGATTTTTAACCAAAAAGTTGCATTTTCATAAAAAAAAAATTTCTACCAAAGAGGATGAATTTACAAATCAAAAAGATAAATTTAAAAAAATTTGAATTTTCTGTTCAAAAAGATTTTAGTTGACTTTTCACAATCAAAATATGAATTTTTAACCAAGAAATAAGTTTCTACGAAAAAAATTTGAACTTTCAATCCAAAAAGACGAATTTTTACCCAAAAAGTATGACTTTTTAACAAAATTGTTGAATTCTCTACCCAATAGTTGCATTTTTATTTAAAAAGAAAACAAGTTTTTAAAAAATAGTTGAATTTTCATCCAGAAAAGATTCCAGTTTACTTTTGAAGATCTTAATATGAGTTTTTTAACAAAAAATAAGTTTCTGCGAACAAAATTTAATTTTTCATAAAAAAAGACGAATTTTTTCAACCAAAAGGGATGAATTTTTAACGAAATAGTTGAATTCTCGACCAATTAGTTGAATTTTTATCCAAGAAAGATGAAATTTGTACTAAAACAGATGAACTTTTCAATAAAAAAAAGGAAATTTTTGTTTAAATTGAACGTTCATCCTGAAAAGCTTCAGCTTTCTACGAAATAGTTAAATTTTCACCAAAACAGTAGAATTTTCAACGAAAAGTATCAGTTTTTAATAAAATAGTTTTATTTTCAACCAAAGAGTTGCATTTTTATCCAAGAAAGATGAAATTTCTCTTAAAACAGATGAATTTTCAATTTAAACAAAAAAAAACTTTCAAAAAAATAGTTGAATTTTCATCCAGAACAGATTTCAGTTCTCTTTTCAACACCAAAATATTAAATTTAACCAAAAAGTAAATTTTTTACAAAATAGTCAAACTTTCAACAAAACAGCAGAATTTTCAACCAACAATATGAGTTTTCAACAAAATTGTTGAATTTTAAACCAAATAGTTGCATTTTTATCCAAGAAAGATGTAATTTCGGCTGAAGCAGGTGAATTTTGAAATCAGAAAAACAAATTTTCAAAAAAGAGTTGGATTTTCAACCGAACAGTTGTATTTTTATTCAAGAAAGATGAAATATTTCTTTTAAAACAGATGAAATAAAAAAACTTAAAAAAAAAATAGTTGAATTTTCATCCAAAGAAGATTTTAGTTCACTTTCCAACACCAAAATAAGAATTATTCTAAACTATAAGTTAATTTTCTGCTGAATAGTCGAATTTTTAACCAAAAAGTATGACTTTTTAACAAGATTTTCAAATTTGCAACCAAAAAGTTGCATTTCTGTCCACGAAAAATGAAAATTCTACTAAAAAAGGTGAATTTTCAAATCAAAAAGACAAATTTTCTCGGAAATAGTTGAATTTTCAACAAAACAGTTGCATTTTTGTCCAAGAAAGATGTAATATTTCTACTAAAAAAAGATGAACTTTTAAATTAAAAAGAAAAATTTTCAGAAAAAATATTTTTTATCCAAAAAATATTTCAGTTGACTTATCAGCAACAAAATATGAATTTTAAACAAAAGGTTAATATATACGAAATTAATAATACGAAAAGAGTTGAATTTTTAACTCAAAAAGACGAATTTTTAACAAAACAGTTGAATTTGCAGAAAAAATGAGATCTTTTTAAGAAAATTGTTAAATTTTCAACCGAATAATAAAATTTATAACTAAAAAGATAATCTTCAGGGGAAAGTTTTTTCGAATTTGCAAAAATTACGTACATGAGTGAAGGACTGATGATTAGATGCTCACATAAATTGTTTAAACAATTGATTGTTTTTAGCAATTTTCTCATAGAATGGAGTTAGAAAGACGCGGTTTTTTCAAAAATTTCCCACTTGTCCAATTTTCAATTAGAGGAAAGTGATAGTTCATCAGCGTTAACAGGAGTGATTGTTTAAACAATTTATTATTAATGTTAATAATGTTCTCTTAGAAAAAT
Source organism: Andricus curvator (assembly GCA_932195095.1). NCBI lineage: Eukaryota > Metazoa > Arthropoda > Insecta > Hymenoptera > Cynipidae > Andricus > Andricus curvator. Next base: position 23,388 of record CAKNYM010050108.1, on the reverse strand, counting down.
GCTACAAAATTGCAGTTTGAACAAAAAAATTCACTTTTAGTCAAATTTTCAATTAAGATAACTTAAGTTATTAATTAGAGTCAAGAAAATTAATTGTTCAAACAATTTATTATTACTATTATTAATATTATATTTGAATAATGCTAGAAAGATGCGGATTTTTCTGAAATTTCTGGCTTTGTGTCCAATTTTCAATTGAAGTGAAGTAATAATTAATTAAAGATAACAAAAAAGTTGTTTAAACAATTTAATATTGTTTATAACTATCTTTTCTTAGATAAGTGCGAGAAAGTGGCGGTTTTTTCTTAAATCTTTAACTTTGCATCGCCTTTTTATTTATGAACAAATAATAAGTGAACCACAACAAAAATGATTTTTCGAATGGTATTGTTGTTTTAATTGATGTATTTTTGCTCTTTTCCCAATGCTTGAAAAAATTAATTTAAAGAAAAAAATAATAATTAGGAATAGTTGGAAGGACTAGGTCTTTAAATGACTTGTAAAAGTTTTTTTTTTGATTGCAACAAGAAGTTTATTGCAAAGCGTAAAAGAAAAACTTGGAATTGCAAATCTCTAATATTTATTTATTAATTGTTAGTAATTAAGCAGGCGAAGCAAAGTGAAAGATTTTAGAAAAAACCGCCACTTTCTAACACTTATCTAAGAAAAGATAGTTATAAACAATATTAAATTGTTTGAACAACTTTTTTGTTAACTTTAATTAATTATTACCTCACTAAGTGCAAAAAGGACAAACGGTTAAAAATTGCCGAAAACCCGCAACATTCTACCAATTAAGCAGAGAGAATATTATTAACAATATTAATAAATTGTTTAAACAATTATTTTGTTAACTTGAATGCATTATCACTTCACTCCAAATGAAAATTGGACAAAAAGCCAGAAATTTAAAAAAAACCGCATCTTTCTAGCATTATTCAAATATAATAGTATTAATAATTATAATAAATTGTTTGAACAATTATTTTTTTTACTCTAATTAATTACTTAACTTATCTTAATTGAAAATTTGACTACAAGTGATTTTTTTTTTAAACTGCAATTTTGTAGCATTTCTCTAAGAGAATATTATTAACATTAATAATAAATTGTTTAAACAATCACTCTTGTTAACATTGATGAACTATCACTTCCCTCTAATTGAAAATTGGACGACAAATGAAAAATTTGTGAAAAAACCGCGTCTTTCTAACTCCATTCCATGAAAAAATTGCTAAAAACAATAATAAATTGTTTAAACAATTTATTTGAACATATAATCATCAGTATGAAGTGGTCTTTTATGTGCCAGAAATAATTTTCACTGAAAAAACCGCAAAAAAAGTGACAATTACCGCGAAAAACTAGCAAAACCCATTTTTTCACTTATGGGGTTTCTTTGGGACCCTATAAAACTACATATGGTGTTGGTATTTGAAAAGTGATATCTTATTCGTATTCTATGGCTAATTGTAAAGAGGAATGTTGAGTTTCAACTCGATTGAGATAATATTGAGGATTCTGAATAAGATTTACAAAAACGTCTTTTTTTCTAATGGGAAATACATGTTAAACTTCATGGGGCTTGCGGCACCCCTAAATATCATTTTTTTTTTAAACAAAAAAAAATGGATTCATTTTTGTGTGGATTCGAACAAATTTCTGGGGTGTCCCCATAAAAATTCGGAAAAAAAAATTTTTGGGCCACCTTATTGTACATTCATTGCTGTAATATAGAATCAGTAAAAAAGTATTTGAATTTTTGGCTTTGTTTTTCAAAAAAAAACCCAATGTTTTTTCAAACTCGTATAACTTTTGACCTAATTGAGATATTTACGAATTCTTTTCAGATTCTGGTAGAGTTTATCGCCTTTCTTCGAAATCCGCAGTTTAAAAAATAAATAAATAATACCTGGACCCACGTTTTCAGATTCTTATTATCTATTTATTCAGATTCTTCATTAGAGTTGTTTCAGCAAAAAATTTGAAAATTCGAATTTATGAAAAATAATTTTCTGATGATAAAAATTGTTCAGCCCACGTAAAACTCACATGGAGTTTTCCTCATATGAACGTATATTTTTTTAAATATTGAAGAAAAATGGTGGGTATTTGCATAAGCCAGGAATGAAGAGAATTTTTTGTTTATGAAAATTGAATTTTTTCATTTTTCTCGGAAATGGTACAAGATATCATAAATGCGTAAGAGAACTTTTTGTAGAACTTTTTAAAATGTGCAAACTATTTTCTCAACATTTTTTTATCTGTTGTTTTTTTTTCAAGAAAAATGCGAAAATTCGATTTTATGAAAAAAAATTCTCCTGGCCACAAAAGTTATTTTGCCCGCATTAAACTCACAAGGTGTGGGTTTTTTGAGAAAATCGACTATTAACATTTTCACAACCACCGCCGCCATTTTGTTAATTTTGATGATTTTTTTAAATTTTTCTCGTGGAGTTAGAAAAAAGGTAATAAACTCTACCAGAATCTGAAAAGAAATCGTAAATATCTTAATTAGGTCAAAAGTTATACGAGTTTAAAGAAAAAATTGGGGTTTTTTTGAAAAACAAAGCCAAAAATTCAAATACGCATGACTCTGTAAAAAAAATTTTTTTCGCGAATCGCAAAATTATGTATCGCCTAATTCCCTCTAAAAAACGACAGATGTGACGCGATCCGAGAAAAGGGACCTACTAGGCAAAAGTGAAATTTTACAGGGCAAGTGATTGAAGAAATCCCGTTCTCTCGTCTATTTTCCTGGGCTGCAGAATTTTCGTTACATTTTTTTTACACAGAAAAAAAATGATTTTTCACCATAAGTGTTTTTAGGCATTATTCTTTATTTTCTGAAAACTATGCGATTAAATTATAAAATTCATAAATAAATGTGTAATGATTTTATTTTTGAATTAAAAAGATTTTTTCAAAATGAAAAATAATATCCAAATACACTTGTGGTGAAAAAGACGACCGTGTAAAAAAAAACGACTGAATAATCCCGAAAAATAAAATTCCCGACACTGTAAAATTCCCGATTTGGAAAATTCACGAATAGTAAAATACCAGAATAATCAAATTCCCGGACAGTTTAAAATATTACCGAATCTGAAAATTCCAGAATGATAAAATTTCCGAATAATAAAATTCCTGAATAATAAAATTCCCGAATTGGCAAATTCCCAAAAGTTTCTAATATTACCGAATTTTAAAATCCCCGTAAAAAAAAATTCCCAACCCTGTAAAATTCCCGAATCGGAAAATTCCCTGATTATAAAAATTCAGAATAATCAAATTTCCGGATAATAAAATTTCCGAATAATAAAATTCCAGAAAAATAAAATTTGGAATTGGAAAATTCCCGAATAATAAAATTCTTGGGCAGTTTTTAATATTACCGAATTGAAAAATTGCCGAATTATAAAATAGCCGAACAAAAAAATTCCCAAGTTCAAACAATTCAAAAAATTTCTTTCATAAATATTATTTATTTATTCAAAATATAATACAATAATCAAATATTTTTAGCAAAAAAAAATTATTTTTTATGCTTAAAGATTCTAAAATTATCGTTTAAATGTAAAATAACAATAATTGAAAAAAGTATATTTCTGGATAACAATTTTCTTTAATTATTGTTATTTTTTATTCAAACAATAATTTTTAAAACTTTGAACATTAAAAAAGTTTCTGATAAAAATGTTTGATTATTGCGTTTTTAATAAATAAATAATATTTAATGAAAATTATTTTTTTTATTTTTTAGATTCAGTAATTGTATAATTTGGGAATTATATAGTTCGGATATTTTATAATTTGGCAATTTTTCGTCAGGAATTTTAATATTCAGCAATTTTAATTTTTCGGGATTTTTCATTCGTTCCATTGGAAAATCCCGAAGTAATAAAATTCCCGAATTGGAAAATTCCCGAATAATAAAATTCCTGAAAAGTAATAATATTACCGAATTGGAAATTTCCCGATTGATAAAATTCCCGACAATTTATAATATTACCGAATTTGAAAATTCTCGAATAATAAAATTGCCCAATTATAAAATATCCGAACTAGAAAATTCCCTAATTATAAAATTCCCGAATTTAAACAAATAACATTTTTTTAAATGATTATGATTTATTTATCAAAAATACAATTATGAAATATTTTTAATGCTTAAAGTTTCTAAAATTATTGTTTGAATCAAAAATAAAAATAATTGGAAACAATTTTCTTCCAGAAATTATTTTTCGGGATTTTTCAGTAGTCCGAAATTTTTTTTCAATTATTTTTTCTAATTCAAACAATAATTTTAGAAGCTTTAAACATTCAATGTTATTTTTTTCATACAAATATTAAATTATTGTATTTTTAATAAATAAATAATATTTATTCATTAAAATGATTTGCTTACATTTGGGAATTTTCTATTTCGGATATTTTATAATTCGGCAAATTTCTGTCGGGAATTTTATTATTCGGGAATATTCAAATTCGGTATTATTATAAACTATTAGGAATTTTTTTATTCGAGAATTTTCCAATTCGGGAATTTTATTATACGGAAATTTTATTATTCGGGAATTTTCCAATTCGGTAATATTATAAACTATTTGGGAATGTTATTATTCGGAAATTTTATCATTCGAGAGTTTTCCAATTCGGGAATTTTACAGTGTCCGGAATTTTATTTTTCATAACATGAAATACCTAATTGTGCGGAGCCGAGAGCTCCACGCAGGGGACGCGGCAAGTAGTGGGATAAGTGGTGGAAGAAGAAAAGGAGCAGAGGCGTCAAGCTGCTGCCTCGCACGCATTCAAAGACTCTTTTTCAATAATTTATGTCTTGTGAAATAATGCAGATAGAAAATTTCTGATTGCACCCCTAGAAAGATCAGTAAAAGAACTCACAGGAGCCGTCATAATCCGAAAATCGATTGTTTGCCTAGTAGGTCCCTTTTCTCGGATCGCGTATTTTGTCCCCGAGAGGTTCTGCAACTTCAAGTGTAGAACCTGCCTGATTTGAAATGAATTCGGTCAAAATATTTCCCAAATCCAAATGTGTCTTAAGATTCATTTAACCAAATTTCTTCCAGATTAATACCTATCAAGTAGCGATTTCCTCGAACGGAACTCACTCATACGTCGAATTATTATACCCGCAAGATGGAATTCAATGGATCCAAGGAGAATCTCATCCAAATGGGCTTCCAGACGCGAAAGCTCAAGTTGGCTTCATGAGTGAAGGTACAATTTATGCTTTGCCGGGTTCGGGCACGGATCAAATTCAAAATATTGACAAGTACGTACCTACAGGTTTAAATCTATATAAATTATTTTGTATTATTTCATTTTTTAAATTAAAAATAAACGAAATCTCTCTTTTTACCAGATTATCCAACATAAACAGACCTGGACAATGGATTTTCCAGGTTGGACCCATTCGTGATGGGGAAAACGTTAATATACCTGATAACGTTGAAAGTAATTATTAATTATTCTAGAATCTACACGTTCTCCTAATAAATTATCATGTACAATCCAAAAAAATATTTCTTATTTAATTATTTTCAGACTCGTCAAATCAGCCAAACACTTGCAGAACTGGTGCAACAACTTGTCACAGTAAAGCTAGCTGTGTGGATTATGAAGCTGGATTCTGCTGTCAATGTAAAGAAGGCCACTTCGGAAATGGAAAATACTGTCAACCAACTGGTATTACGATTTTCAAAATTTTTGATACTCATATAAATTTATTTTTTAGTCTAATTCAAAAGTTAAATCGTTCCAGAATTTTTCAATTATTATTTTATAGCCATACGTAAATGATTTATAGTGATCTGACATTACTATTTTCTTTGTTTTTTTTTTACATAAAATCCAAATTTTTTTAACACTATTTGTGACGTAGGGAGAGGGGATAAATGTGAATAACAATTTTTGGAAAAGCTTGAAAAAATTTTAATTATTTTTTTATTTGTTTAAAAAATAACTGTTTAATTAAACATTAATCTACTTTGTATAAAATTAATCTTCTCGGTTAAAAATGTATGTTTTTGACTGAAAATTTGATTATCGGAAATGGAAAATACTGTCAACCAACTGGTATTACGATTTTCAAAATTTTTGATACTCATATAAATTTATTTTTTAGTCTAATTCAAAAATTAAATCGTTTCACTATTTTTCAATTATTATTTTATGGCGATACGTAAATGATTTATAGTGATCTGACATTACTATTTTTTTTTTTTTACATAAAATCCAAATTTCTTTAACACTATTTGTGACGCAGGGAGAGGGGATAAATGTGAATAACAATTTTTAGAAATGCTTGAAAAAATTTAAATTATTTTTTTATTTGTTGAAAAAGTAACTGTTTAGTTAAACATCAATCTACTTTGTATAAAATTAATATTCTCGATTGAAAATGTAAGTTTTTGACTGCAAATTTAATTATTTGGTTAAAAATTAATCTACCTTGTGGAAAATTCAACAATTTTGTGAAAAAGTCTTCTTTTTTGTTAAAAGTTCAACTGCTTTGTTGAAAATTAGTTTTTTTTTTGGTTAAAAATTCAATTAGTTTGTTAGAAAATTCAACTATTTGGTTGACAATTAACTTTTTTTGTTGAAAATAAACAAGTTTGTTCAAAAGTATCCTTTTTGGCTGAAAAGATAACAGTTTTGTTGAAAGTTCGTCTTTTTTGGTCGACATCGACCGTTTTTTATTTAAAATTAAAATCTTTTTTGGCTGAAATATCAACTAATAATTAAATTTAATAATTATAAAAGAAATTTTTAATTTGTAAAATTTTTAATTATAGATCACTACATTCTTCATTGAGGATCAATCTGTTTTAAAGAAAAACTAATCTGCTTTGTAGAAAATTCCACAATTTTGTGAAAAAGTAATTTTTATTTGAATATTCTTAATTTTACTTGAAAATTCATCTCTTTGGTTGCAAATTTAATTATTATGTTGAAAAATCATTGTTTTTTGGATGAATACTTATTTTTTAACTGAAAATTTAACTATTCGATTTTTGGTGAAACATTTCTCTTTTTTATTAGAAAATTCAACTATTTGGCTGAGAAGGTATTTTTTCAGTTGAAACTTGAACTACTTTGTTGAAAATTCTTGCTTTTTTTTAAATTCGTATTTTTCGATATAAAATAAAAAATTTTGGTTAAAAATTTCACTATTAGGTTAAAAATTCATCTATCTTGTTAAAAATTCAACAATTTCTTAAAAAATCATTTTTTGGTTAAAAAGCCAACTGTTGTGTTGTAAATTCGTCTCTTTCGATTGAAAATTCAATTATTTTGGTACAACATTTATTTCTTTGGTTGAAAATTGAACTGTATTCTGGAAAATTCGTTTTTTTTTGCTTGAAAATTAATTTTTCAAACTAAGAATTTAAGAATTTCACTTTTAGTTGAAAATTTATCTTTTTCAGTTGAAAATTTAACTAATTGGTTGAGAGTTAAACTACTTGGTTGAACATTCATTTCATTGGTTGAAAATTTATGTAACAATTTTGTTGAAAATTCAAGTATTAAATTTTTCATTGAGAATTCATCTTTCTTAGTTGAAAATTCAACGACTTTCTTGGAAGTTGAACTTCTTTGCTAAAATTTCAGTTTATTAGTTGAAGATTAAACTATTTTCTAGAAAATTCGTTTTATGTTTGTTTGAAAACTAATTTTTTTAACTGTAAATTTAACAAATCTAATTTTGGTTGGAAATTGATCATTTTAGTTGAAAATTAAGCAATTAAATTTTCCATGGAGAATTAATCTTTTTTTGTTTAAAATTCAACTATTTTGTTGAAAATCTTTCTTTTTTTTTGTTTTAATCAATTTTTCAACTGCAAATTTAACTATTCCATTTTTGGGTTGGAAATTCCATTATCTTTGTAGAAAATTTAATTGTTTGGTTGAAAAATAACTTATTAGTTGAGAATTAACTTTTTGGTGCAAAATTCATATTTTCGGGTTGAAAATTCAACTGTTTTCTAGAGAAGTCACCTTTTTGGTTTGAAAATTAAACATTTTGGTTGAAAATTTTTTCCTCTTCAAACTCAAAAACTGTTCCTGGTTGAAAGTTCAACCCTTGTTGAAAATTTGTCTTTTTGGTTTGAAAATGTATCTCTTTTGGTAGAAATTTGATTTTTTTGTTTGTTAAAAATACGACTATTTGGTTAAAAATTAATCTGTTTCAACTGTTTGAATCTTTTTGGATAAATTGGACTGTTTTTGATTGAAAATTAAAATCTTTTTTGGTTGAAATATCAACTATTATATGTTTCATTAAAAATTAATCTTTTTTGATTAAAAATTCCAATACTTAGTTGAAAGTTGAACTTCTGTGTTAAAAATTATTTTGTTGTTGTTGAAGATTTATCATTTTAGTTGAAACTTGAACTATTTGATTGAAAGTTTTATTATTTTGATGAAAATTCAACCGTTATTAAACATTTGTCCTTTTTTAATAGAAAATTCGTCCTTTTGGATTAAAAAAATAATTGTCTCCTAAAAAATTTATCTTTTTTATTTGAAAATTCAACTATTTGGCTGAGAAGGTATTTTTTCAGTTGAAAGTTGAACTGCTTTGTTGAAAATTCATGTATTTTTTGAAAATTCGTATTTTTCGATATAGAATAAATTTTTTTGGTTAAAAATTCCACTTTTAGTTTAAAAATTCATCTATCTTGTTGAAAATTCAACAATTTTGTTAAAAAGTCATTTTTTGGTTAAAAATCCTACTGTTGTGTTGTAAATTCGTCGTTTTGATTGAAAATTCAATTATTTTGGTAGAACCTTTATTTCTTTGGTTAAAAATTTAACTGTATTCTTGAAAATTCGTTTTTTTGGGGGGGTTTAACATTAATTTTTCAAACCGAAAATTTAGGAATTTCACTTTTAGTTGAAAATTGATCTTTTTTAGTTGAAAATTCAACTAATTGGTTGAGAGTTAAACTACTTTAATAAACATTTATTTCATTGGTTGAAAATTTATGTAACTATTTTCTAGAAAATTTGTTTATGTTTGTTTGAAAAGTAATTTTTTTAACTGTAAATTTAACAATTTTTTGTTTTGGTTGAAAATTGATCATTTTAGTTGAAAATTAAGCAATTAAATTTTCCACGGAGAATTAATCTTTTTTTGTTTACAATTCAACTATTTTCTTGAAAATCCTTTTTTTTTTATGTTATAATCAATTTTTCAACTGCAAATTTAATTATTCCATTTTTGGTCATTGATTGATCGTTTTTCGTTTAAAATTCAACTATTTAAATTGAAATTTCAACGGTTTTGTTGAAATTTCTATTCATTTGAAAATTCAATTATCTTTGTAGAAAATTTAATGGATTGGTTCAAAATTAACGTTTTAGTTGAGAATTAACTTTTTGGTGGAAAATTCATATTTTTGGGTTGAAAACTCAATTGTTTTCTAGAGAAGTCACCTTTTTGGTTTGAAAATTAAAAATTTTGGTTGCAAATTTTTTCCTTTTCAGACTGGTAGAAATTAGATTTTTTTGTTTGTTAAAAATGCTACTATTTGTTTAAAAATTAATCCGTTTGGTGGAGGATTCAACTATTTGAATCTTTTTGGATAAATTGGACTATTTTTGATTAAAAATGAAAATCTTTTTTTTTTTTGAACTATCAACTATTATATGTTTCATTAAAAATTATTTTTTTTTGATTAAAAATTCCACTACTTGGTTGAAAGTTGAACTTCTGTGTTAAAAAATCTTTTTTTTTGTTGAAGATTTCTCATTTTAGTTGGAAATTGAACTATTTGATTAAAAGTTTTATTATTTTGATGGAAATTTAATTGTTATTAAACATTTGTCCTTTTTTAATAGAAAATTCGTCCTTTTGGATTAAAAAAACAATTGTCTCCTAAAAAATTTATCTTTTTGGTTTGAAAATGTAACTATTTGGTTGAAAATGCAACTGTTTTGGGTTAAACTTTAATCTTTTTTGTCTAATAATTCGACCAATTGGTAGAATTTATCTAAAAAAGATGAATCAATAACAAAATAGTTGAATTCTTAACCAAAATGATGCATTTCCAACAAATAAAAAACAATTAATTTTTCACACCAAAAAACGAATTCCCAACAAAATAGTTCAATTTTTAAATAAATAGATTAATTTTCTTAAAAAATATATATTTTCAACAAAAAAAAAGTCATTTCCAACCAAATAGTTCAGTTTTTTACCAAATCGTTTAATTTTCAAGTCAAAAAGATGGATTTTCCACAAAATAGTTGAATTTTCAACTTCAACGATGAATCTTAAAAAAAAAAAATAATTTTAAACACATAAAGGATAAATTTTCAACAAAAAATGAAAAAGTTCACTTTTTAAAATATGAATAATAATATAATAATTATAATAATAAAAAAATATGAATTTTCAACAAAAAAGTTAATTTTCAACCGAATTTTCCAGTTTTTTACCAAAACGTTTAATTTTCAAGCAAAAAAAAAATACAGAAATTTAAGAAAAATTAATTTAGCTTTAAACACAGTAGTTTATTTTTTAACCAAAAAGATGAATTTTCAAGAAAATAGTAAAATCCTCAACAAAAACAGATTAATTTCCAACCAAACAGTTAAATTTTTAACTAAAAGGGACGAACTTTCAACCAAAATTTAAATTCTTAACCATAAAGTTGATTTTTTAACCAAGAAGATTAATTTTTTCCAAAAAAGACGAATTATCAACAAAATAAATTGAATTTTCAACTAATTACTTGAATTTACAACTAAAAGAAAATTAATTTTCAATCATAAAGTTAAATTTTTAACTTTATGTTCAACCAAAAATTAAACTAATTTTCAACAAAGTATAGTTTCTTTTTCTACAAAATAATTAAATTTTTCAACCAAATAGCCGAATTTTGATTCTAACCAGATAAATTCCGAACCAAAAATATAATGGTATACTTTTAAACCAAAAAAACATAACTTTTAACAAAGAATTGGGATTTAACTATTTTGTTGAAAATTATTTTTTTTTTTAAATTTATTTTTTTACTGAAAGTTTAAATATTCTATTTTTGGTTTAAAAATTATCGTTTCTGGTTGAAACTTACACTATTAAGTTTTTCATTGAGAATTCAACTTTTTTGGTGGAAAATCCAATTACTTGGTTGAAAGTTGAATTACTGTGTTGAAAATTAATTTCACTGGTTGATGATTTAACTATTTTGTTAAAAATTCATATTTTTTTTAGTTCACTGAAAAGTTAACTATATCTTTTATTGGTTAAAAATTGATCGTTTTCAGATGAAAATTCAACTAATAAAATTTTCATTGAGAAATCATTTTTGTTGTTGTTAAAAATTCAACTAATTGGTTGAAAGTTGAACCTTTTTTTTAAGAACATATTATTTAACTTTAGTTTTTCTGGGCCATCTTTTTCAAAATTATTACATTTTGTTAATATTTATCATCAGGAAACGTACTAAACAATGTTCACAAATTTTAAAAAGTGTTGAAGAATGTAATTAAAAGTCACAAGAGGAAAGGGGGAATTTTGAAAAATCATTAAAATAACGTCACGTAATATGTAGAATCTAGGGTGGTCGAAAAAAATTATTTTTCTGATTTTTTAAAGTCTCTCCCCCTCATTTTGTGTCTTTTACTAAAAAGTAATTTTTAAGTGTCTTTTCTGAATTTTATGAAAGTAAAATGAAAATTTAAGTGGAAAATTATATAAAAAATTTTATTATACAAGTATAAAAAATAGTGCCCTTGAAATAAACATTTTTCCCCATTTCACCCTTAATAATCCATAAAAAAATTACATTTTCTTTAAAACCTTTTCTTTCAATATAAAGAAATTTTTATTAAATATTTTTAATAATCGGTTTCTAAGAAAGAAAGTGTAATTTTTTATGGATTATTAAGGGTGAAAAGGGGAAAAATGTTTATTTTAAGGACACTATTTTTCATATTTGTATAATAATTTTTTTTTTATAATTTGCCTCTTAAATTTTCATTTTACTTTCATAAAATTCAGAAAAGACACTTAAAAATTACTTTTTAGTGTCTTAAGTGGTGAGTTTTGGCAAAGTTGGGGGTGAATTAAATTTTTAAAATTTTTTTAAGGCTTTTTACTGCTCACATGGTAGTTTTACATCATCGCTGTAAAGTTTTTACGATTCTTTTTAAAATTCAAGGACTTACTGAATTTTTAACACTTTGGGGTACTTTAAAGGTCGTGCCCTACCCCTAAAAATTTTTTTCAAAATCGAAAAAAAATTGGGAAATTTTTTTTTCACCAAAAGACACAAAATGAGGTGTGAGACTTTAAAAATCAGAAAAATAATTTTTTTGGACCACCCTAATATACATAAATAATTTACTCGCCCTGTACATTTTGCATAAATATTAATATTAATCTGACATTACAATTTTTTTACATAAAATTTAAGTTTGTTTGAACATGTTTTCCACTGTTTGTGTCTCAAGAGAGTTAGAAGTCTAAAAAAGGTTCAAGAGCAAAGACCGACTTCTCCCTGTGATCTATTCATAGTTTACGATACACGCAGGACACATAAAATTAATTTCTCAGTACATTTGTAAAACGACGTCAGATAAGTGAAATGAGTCGTGAGACCCTTTGAGAAAAACCCTTTGCTCTTTGCCCCAAAATTTTTTTGAATACAGAAAAAAATTAATGTGACGTGGAACGAAGAAACCAACCTTGGGGCCTTTGAGCTTCAGAAAATTCAATTTTTATCGTGAAACAAAAGGTATTTTTTGATTCGATAGGGGTTTTTCGATCCTAAGGCTGGTTTCTTCGTTCCACGTCACACATGTGTTTTAAAAACAATATTTTTCAAACAGTTTTTAACAAATTACAAGAACAAAAAGCCACTTAAAAGTATTGCAGAACTTCATTTGACATCCAGAAATCTTGAAAAGATTTTGTTTTTCAACGGAATGGATTTTATAAATAAACAAAGTGAAAAAGAGCATTTTTAAACAATTCATGTAATTGTGACTAATCATTAATAGCAAATTAGCTGAAAATAACATCCAAGGAGTTTTTTGGGTCGCTGATTACGAATTTGGAGTACAAATTCCAAAATTTTAAATGACGGATCCAATATGGCGGACGCGAAACTTAAAAATAAGTATTTTATTCGCATTTTTACTTAAAAGAGAGCGTCCACATTAGGGTGGTCCAAATTAACTTTTTTTTTCAATTATCTTGCATGTCGCCACCAAATTTTTTTGAATACACAAAAAAATAAATGTGACGTGGAACGAAGAAACCAGCCTTAGGGGCTTTAAGCTTCAGAAAATTCAATTTTGATCGTGAAGCAGTGGGTATTTTTTTATTCGATAGGGAAAATCTTCATTATTCAGAAGCAATAAAAACCGAAAAATCGATTTTTCGGTCCTAAAGCTGGTTTCTTCGTTCCACGTCACACATGTGTTTTAAAGAATATATTTTTCACGCAGTTTTTAACAAATTACAAGAACAAAAAGCAACTTTAAAGTATTGTAGAACTTCATTTGACATTCAGAAATCTTGAAAACATTTTGTTTTTCAACGGAATGAATTTTATAAATAAACAAAGTGAAAAATACAGCATTTTCACACAATTAATGTAATTGTGACTGATCAACAACAGTAAATTAGCTGAAAATAACATCTAAGGATTTCTTTGGGTCGCTGATTACGAATCTTAAGTCAAAATTCAAAATGGAGGATACAATATGGTGGACACGAAACTCAAAAATAAGTATTTTATTCGCATTTTTACTAAAAAGAGAGCGTCCACATTAGGGTGGTCCAATTTTTTTTTAATTATTGTGCATATCGCCCGCAAAATATTTTGAATTCACAAAAAAATAAATGTGACGTGGAACGAAGAAACCAGCCTTAGGGCCTTTGAGCTTCAGAAAATTCAATTTTGATCGTGAAACAAAAGGTATTTTTTTATTCGATAGGGTAAATCTTCATTATTCAGAATCAATAAAAACCGAAAAATCGATTTTTCGATCCTAAGGCTGGTTTCTTCGTTCCACGTCACAAATGTGTTTTAAAAACAATATTTTTTACACAGTTTTTAACAAATTACAAGAACGAAAAGCCACTTAAAAGTATTGCAGAACTTCATTTGACATTCTGAAATCTTGAAGACATTTTGTTTTTCAACAGAATGGATTTTATAAATAAACAAAGTGAAAAATGCAGCATTTTCACACACTAAATGTAATTGTGACTAATAAACAATAGTAAATTAGCTGAAAATAACATCTAATAGGTTTTTTGAGTCGCTGATTACGAATCTTGAGTCAAAATTCCAAAATTCAAAATGGAGGATACAATATGGCGGCTAAAGAATTAAAAAATTGGTCCCGTGGCTTCAAAATGAGTTCTCGGGGTTTTTTGGGTTCGCTGGTTACGAATTTGAAGTCCAAATTTAAAAAATTCTAAATGACGGATCCAATTTGGCGGACACAGAACTTAAAAATAAGTATTTTATTCGCCATTTTGAATTTTGGAATTTTGCTTCAAGTTCGTAATCAGCGGCCCAAAAACCCCTGAGGACCAATTTTGAAGCCACTGAACCGATTTTTTTAATTTTTTGCCCGACATATTGTATCGTTCATTTTGAATTTCGGAATTTTTACTTCAGATTCGTAATTAGTGACCCAAAAAACCCCCCAAGAACCCATTTTGAAGCCACGGGACTTTTTTACATTTTTTGTCCACCATATTGGATCCGCCATTTTGAATTTTGGAATTTTCACTTCCGACTTGTAGTCAGAGACCCGAAAAACCTTGCATGCATGGAGTTTTAACTAAGTATATTCAGAAATTCCGCAATCCTCATGAAATTTAACACGTATTTCCCATAAGAAAAAAAAGGTGTTTTGTAACTTTTATTTAGAATTGTCAATATTAGGTGAATTGGGTTGAAACTCAACATTTCTCTTCACAATTAGCTATTGAATTCAAATGAATAATTACTTTTTATATATCATCCCCATAATTCAGTTTTATAGGGACGCAAAAAAACCCCATAAGTAAAAAACTGGGGTTTGCAAGTTTTTTGCGCTAATTATGATTTTGTTGCTGTTTTTTAAAATACCAATTGTTTTTGATACATAAAATACTACTGTATACTAATAATTCAATGTGCATATAAATTGTTTAAACAATTTATTATTGTTTTCAGCCATTTTCTCTTAGAATAGAGTAAGAAAGTCGTCGTTTTTCCCGAACTTTTCAACTTTTTATTTAGACAGATGCAATAATTTATATTTAATTATATTCATATTTAATTATATGACAGCAATAATTGTTTAAATAATTTTCTATTATTTACAATAATATTCTTTCAGAATAATGCTAGAAAGATGTACTTTTTTCTAAAATTTTCCACTTTTCAATTAGGATGAAGTAATCATTAATTTAAGCTAACAAATATAATTATTCAAACTATTTATTATTATTTTTAATAATATTCTCTTTGAATAATGTTAGAATGTTACGGTTTTTTCTGATATTTTCCAGTTTTGTCAACTTTTTACTTACAGCGATGTAATCATTAATCGAATTTAACAAAAATTAATTGTTTGAAGAAAATTATTATTGTTTATAATTATCTTCTCCTATATTAATTTCAGATAGTTGCGCTTTTTTCTAAAATTGTTAACTTTATGTCAATTTTTTACACAGTAAGATAATAATGAATGAAATAAAACAAACATAATTGTTTAAACAATTTATTATTGTTTATAACTATCTTCTCTTAGAGTAATGCTAGAAAGTTTCGGCTTTTTTTGAATTTTCAGCTTTTGTTTGACTTTTAGATTTTAAAAGATTACGAATATGACAAAAAATTCAAGGGTTTCAAGGTAATTCAAGAAAATTATGCAAAGAATTTTTTTTAATTACAAAAGTTTTAAGGGACTTCAAATCATTCTAAGAGATCCTAAGGAATTTAAAAATATTTCAATGTATTTCAAAAGATTTCGAAGGACTTCAAGAGATTCCATAAGATTGAAAATTGTTTTAAGAGATTTTAAAGATTGCAATGGATTGGAAAGATTTCAAAAAATTTCAAAGAAATTCAAGGGCTTTCAAAAGATTACGAATATTACAAAGAATATAGGGATTTAGAAAGGTTTGAAGGAATTTAAAGTAATTTTTACAGATTGAAATATATTTGAAAGATTTCAAAGAATTTCAAAGATTTCAAGGAATTTCATGGTATTTCCAAAGATTTAAAACAATTACGAATATGACAAAGAATTAAATAATTTCAAGGTATTTCAAGAAAATTATGCAAAAAATTTGAAACAAAATTCCAAAAGTTTTAAGGGACTTCAAACTATTTGAAGAGATCCTAAGGAATTTTAAAACACTTCAATGTATTTCAAAAGATTTCGAAGGATTTCAAGAGATTCCATAAGATTGCAAATTATTATAAGAGATTTTAAGAATTGCAATTGATTGGAAAGATTTCAAAAAATTTCAAAGGAATTCTAGGGCTTTCAAAAGATTACAAATATTACACAGAATTGAAGGGATTTAGAAAGATTTTAAGGAATTTTGAGGAATTTTAAGTAATTTTTAAAGATTGAAATATATTTGAAAGATTTCTAAGAATTTCAAAGATTTCAAGGGATTTCATGGCATTTCAAAAGACTCTAAAAGATTACAAATATTCCAAAGACTTAAGGGATTTTAAGGTGTTTCAAGAAAATTATGCAAAGAATCTGAAAAAAATTATAAAAGTTTTAAGGGACTTCAAGCTATTCCAAGAAATGCTTAGGAATTTCAAAAGACTTCGAAGGATTTCAAGAGATTCCATAAGATTGCAAATTATTTTCAAAGATTTTAAGGATTGCAATGATTTAGAAAGATTTCAAAAAATTTCAAAGGAATTCAAGGGCTTTCAAAAGATTACGAATATTACAAAGAATTGAAGGTATTCAGAAAGATTTAAAAAAGGAATTTCAAGGGATTTTTATAGATTTAAATGGATTTGAAACATTAAAAAAAAATTAAAGATTTCATGGAATTTCGAAAGATTTTAAAAAATTACGAATATTGCAAAGAATTAAGGGATTTCAAGGTATTTGAAGGAAATTATTCAAAGAATTTGAAAAAAATGCAAAAGTTTTAAGGGACTTCAAGCTATTCCAAGAGATTTTAAAGAATTTCAAAATATTTCAATGAACTTCAAAAGATTTCGAGAGATTCCGTAAGATTGCAAATTATTTTATGAGATTTTAAGGATTTCAATGGATTGGAAAGATTTCAAAAAATTTCGAAGGAATTCAAGGGCTCTCAAAAGATTACAAATATTACAAAGAATTGAAGGGATTTAGAAAGATTTGAAGAAATTTTAAGGAATTTCAAGGGATTTTTATAGATTGAAATGGATTTGAAACATTTCAAATAAATTTGAAGATTTCAAGGTATTTCATGGAATTCCAAAAGATTTTAAAAGATTACGAATATTGCAAAGAATTAAGGGATTTCAAGTTATTTGAAGAAAATTATTCAAAGAATTTGAAAAAAATTGCAAAAGATTTAAGGGACTTCAAGCTATTTCAAGAAATGCTAAGGAATTTCAAAATATTTCGAAGGATTTCAAGAGATTCCATAAAGTTACAAATTATTTTAAGAGATTTTAAGGATTGCAATTGATTGAAAAGATTTCAAAAAATTTCAAAGGAATTCACGGGCTTTCAAAATATTACGAATATTACAAAGAATTGGAGGGGTTCAAAAAGATTCGAAGGAATTTTAAGTAATTTTGAGGGATTTTTAAAGATTGGAATGGATTTGAAATATTTCAAAAAATTTCAAGGGATTTCATGGCATTTCAAAAGATTTTTAAAGATTACGAATATTCCGAACACTTAAGGGATTTCAAAGTATTTCAAGAAAATTATTCAAAGAATTTGAAAAAAATTACAAAAGTTTTAAGGGACTTCAAGCTATTCCAAGAAACTCTAAAGAATTTCAAAATATTTCAATGAATTTCAAAAGATTTCGAAGGATTTCGAGGGATTTCATAAGATTGCGAATTATTTTTAAAGGTTTTATGACATTTCTGGGGATTTAAAAGGATTTCAAAATATTTGAAGGAATTTAAATGGATTTTAAAAAATTTCTATGGGCTTTAAAGATTTGAAGGCATTACATGGAATTTGAAATAAAATCAAAGGATTTGAAATATTTACGATTTTTAGAAAGGATTCCAGGGATTTTGAAAGATTTGAAAGAATTTCAAGGGATTTTAAAGTTTGTAATCGATTTCAAAGATTTTTAAAGAATTTCAAAGGATTTCATCAGATTAAAAAGAATTTGAGGAATTTTCAAGAATTTCAAGAGCTTTCAGAAGATTTCAAAAGATTCCAAGGAATTTTAAAAGAATTGAATGGTTTTCGAAATATATAGAATTTCAAGTAATTTTTAAATATCGCAATGGATATTAAAGATTGAAAGAGATTTCGTGGAATTTCAAAGAATTAAAAAAGATTACGAATATTACAAGGAATATATTTAGGGAATTTCAAGGTATTTCAAGAGAATTTCGCAAGGAATTTAAAAAAAATATTATGGGAATTCAAGAAATTCCCAGAGATTCCAAGGAATTTTAAATTATTTGAAAGAATTTCAAGGCTTTTTTAGGACTATGTAGGGAATTCAAAATCTTCTAAGGGACTTCTAAGTATTTCCAATTATTACAAAGATTTTAAAGAATTTCGAAGGAAGAGATTTCAGAAGATTTTAAAGATTTTTAAGGAATTTTAGAAGACTTTCAGGTATTTTAAAGAATTTCAAAGGATTTGAAAGGTATCCGAGCACTCAAGTAAAAAAAATTTTAACCATTCAAATTAATAGCGATTTTAAGTTGGTATAATTAATTTTGAAAAAAAAGAAATTACAACCGTTTTTAAGGACTTCAAACTATTCCAAGAGATCCTAAGGAATTTAAAATGATTTCAATGTATTTCAATATATTTCGAAGAATTTCAAGAGATTCCATTAAACTGCAAATTTTTTTCAAAGATTTTAAGGATTGCAATGAATTGGAAAGATTTCAAAAAATTTCAAAGGAATTCCGGGGTTTTCAAAAGATTACGAATATTACAAAGAATTAAAGGTATTTAAAAAGATTTGAAGGAATTTGAAGTAATTTTTAAAGATTGAAATGGATTTGAAACATTTCAAAAAATTTCAAAGGATTTCCTGGCATTTCAAAAGATTTTTAAAGATTATGAATATTCCAAAGACTTGAGGGATTTCAAAGTATTTCAAGAAAATTATTCAAAGAATTTGAACAAAATTACAAAAGTTTTAAGGGACTTCAAGCTATTCCAAGAGATTCTAGAGAATTTCAAAAAATTGCAATGAATTTCAAAAGATTTCGAAGGATTTCGAGGGATTTCATAAGATTGCAAATTATTTTTAAAGGTTTTATGACATTTCAGCGGATTTAACCCTTTGCGGCACACATTTTTTTATCAAACAAATGTTACTGTTATATGCACCTTAGGGGGTTTTCGGGGTCGCTGATCACGAATCTGAAGTCAGATTTCCAAAATTCAAAATGGCGTATTCAATATGGTGGACAAATTTTTTAAAAAGTTGTTAGATTTTCATAAAACTTTTTACTCTATGGTTTTCGAGGTCGCTGATTACGAATCTGGATCCCTATTTGCGAATTCAAAATGGCGTATCCAATATGGCGGACGCATTTTCAAAAAATTAATGGATTATCATGAAACTGAGCATCTGGAGGTCTTGCGGGTCTCTGATAACCAATCTAAAGCCAGCCTCCCAAAATTCAAAATGGCGGAAACAAAATGGCGGACGAGTTTTTTAAAAAGTTGTTAGATTTTCATAAAAATTTTTACTCGGGGGTTTTCGAGGTCGCCGATTACGAATCTGGATCCCGATTTGCAAAATTCAAAATGGCGGATCTAATGTGGTGAAAGAATTTTCAAAAAATTGATGTATTATCATGAAATTCAGAATCTGGGGGTCTTGCGGGTCTCTTATAACGAATCTAAAGTCATATTTGAAAAATTCAAAATGGTGGATCTAATATGGCGGACGAGTTTTTTTTAATGTTGTGGAATTATCATAAAACTTGTTACTCGAGGGTTTTCAAGGTCGCCGATTACGAATCTGGATCCCGATTAGCAAAATTCGGAATTTCGGATCCAATATGGCGGACGAATTTTCTAAAAATCAATGGATTATCATAAAACTAAGCATCTGGGGGTCTCACGGGTCTCTGATAACGAATCTAAAGTCAGATTTCCAAAATTCAAAATGTCAGATCCAGAATGGCGGACGAGTTTTTTAAAATGTTGTTCGATTTTTATGAAACTTTTTACTCGGGGGTTTTCAAGGTCGCCGATTACGCATCTGGATCCCGATTTGCAAAATTCAAAATAGCGAATCCAATATGGCGGACGAATTTTCAAAAAATTGATGGATTATCATGAAACTTAGCATCTGGGGGTCTTGCGGGTCTCTGATAACGAATCTAAAATCAGATTTGCAAAATTCAAAATGGTGAATCCAATATGGCGGACGAGTTTTCTGAAAAGTTGTTGAATGTGCATAAAACTTGTTACTCGAGGGTTTTTTAGGTCGCTGATTACGAATATGAAGCCCAATTTGCAAAATTCAAAATGCCGGATCCCAAATGGCGGACAAATTTTCAAAAAATTAATGGATCATCATGAAATTTAGCATCTAGGGGTTTTCTGGGTCTCTGATAACGAATATGCAGTCAGATTTCCAAAATTCAAAATGGCGTATCCAATATGGTGGACTAGTTTTTTGAAAAGTTGTTGAATTTCCATAAAACTTGTTACTCGAGAGTTTTTTGAGGTCGCTGATTACGAACGTGAAACCCAATTTGCAAAATTCAAAATGGCGGACAAACTTAAAAAAAATTAATGGATTATCATGAAACTAAGCATCTGGGGGTCTTGCGGGTCTCTGATAACGAATATAAAGTCAGATTTCCAAAATTCAAAATGGCGTATCCAATATGGCGGACGAGTTTTTTTAAAAGTTGTGGAATTTCCATAAAACTTGTTACTCGAAAGTTTTGTGAGGTCGCTGATTACGAATGTGAAACCCAATTTGCAAAATTCAAAATGGCGGACAAACTTTCAAAAAATTAATGGATTATCATGAAACTTAGCATCTAGGGGTTTTCCGGGTCTCTGATAACGAATATAAAGTCATATTTCCAAAATTCAAAATGGCGTATCCAATATGGCGGACGAGTTTTTTTAAAAGTTGTGGAATTTCCATAAAACTTGTTACTCGAGAGTTTTGTGAGGTCGCTGATTACGAATGTGAAACCCAATTTGCAAAATTCAAAATGGCGGACAAACTTTCAAAAAATTAATGGATTATCATGAAACTTAGCATCTAGGGGTTTTTCGGGTCTCTGATAACGAATATAAAGTCAGATTTCCAAAATTTCAAATGGCGGATCAAATATGGCGGACGAGTTTTTTTTAAATTTGTGGAATTTCCATAAAACTTGTTACTCGATAGTTTCTTGAGGTCGCTGATTACGAATATGAAACCCAATTGGCAAAATTCAAAATAGCGGACAAATTTTCAAAAAATTAATAGATCATCATGAAACTTAGCATCTAGGGGTTTTTCGGGTCTCTGATAACGAATATGAAGTCAGATTTCCAAAATTAAGAATGACGAATCCAATATGGCGGACGAGTTTTTTGAAAAGTTGTGGAATTTGCATAAAACTTGTTACTCGAGAGTTTCTTGAGGTCGCTGATTACGAATATGAAGCCCAATTTGCAAAATTCAAA
>CAKNYM010050107.1:205208-220609 GCA_932195095.1 Andricus curvator | reverse complement strand
TTTTTTTTTCATAACTGTTTTGTAGAAAATTCAACTATTTCATAGAAAATCGACGTTTTGTTAAAAATTTGTATTTTTCTGTAGAAAAGTCTTTTGAAATCCTTTTGGACGAAAATTCAACTCCTTGTTGGAAAATTTGTCTTTTTGATTTAAAAATTCATCTGTTTTAGTAGAGTTTGCATTTTTCTTGGACAAAAATGCAACTGTTTGGTTGAAACTTTAACAATCTTGTTAAAAAGTCATACTTTTTGGTTAAAAATTTGACTATTTAGCAGAAAATTGACGTGTATTTCACAATTCTTATGTGGGTGCTGGAAAGTGAACAGGAATGAATGTAAATTCTTTTTCCGATTTCCAAATTCACCTGCTTTAGCAGAAATTACATCTTTCTTGGATAAAAATGCTACTGTTTGGTTTAAAATTCAGCAATTTTGTTGAAAGACCATACTTTGTGGTGGAAAATTCTGCTGTTTTGTTGAAAATGTAATTATTTTGTAGAAAATATACTTTTCAGTTAAATATTATATTGCAGTGTTGAAAAGAGAACTGAAAATTAAACTATTTTTTCTAATTGTTATTTTTTAAATAAAAAATTCATGTGTTTTAAGAGAAATTTCATCTTTCTTCAATAAAAATGCAACTGTTTGGTTGAAAATGAAACTATTTTGTTACAAATTCATACTTTTGGTTGAAAATTCGTCTGGTTTGTTGCAAATTGAACTATTTCGTAGAAAATTCACTTTTTGTTTAAAACTAATGTTCTGGTGTTTTCTGGTGTTAAAAAAAGAAGTGAAAGTTTTTGTAAATGAAAGTTCAACCTTTTAAAAAATGTGTCCTTTTTTATTAAAAATTCATCTGCTTTAGTCAAAATTTCATCTTTCTTGGATAAAAATTGAACTAATAGGTAGAGAATTCAACTATTTCGTTAAAAATTCATCCCTTTTGGTTGAGAAAATTGGTCTTTTTAAAGGAAAAATCCAATTTTTTTTCATAAAAACTTATTTTTTGTTAAAAAATTAATATTTTTATTTTAAAAATCAAGTGGAATCTTTTGTGGATGAAAACTCAACTATTCTTTTAAAATTTGTTTTCTTTCTAAATAAAAATTCATCTGTTTTAAGAGGTATTTCATCTTTTTTGGATAACAATGCAACTATTGGGTAGAGAATTCAACAATTTTGTTAAAAATTCATCCTTTTTGGGTAAGAATTGACCTTTTTGGATTGAAAATTCAATTTTTTCCCTCGAAAGTTATTTCTTGGTTAAAATTTCATATTTTGATCGTGAAAAGTCAACTAAAATCTTTTTTAACATAAAGTGGAACTATTTTTTCAAATTTGTCTTTGTGATTTATCAATTCATCTGCTCTGGTAAAATTTTTTTTTTTTTTAATGAAAATGCAACTGTTCGGTTAAAAATGATTCTCCTTTGCTTGAGTATTCAACTATTCTATTTGAAAGATTTGGTTGAATCACTTTGTGATGTATTTTTAGTTGAAAATTCATCTCTTTGGTTGAAAGTTTAACTATTTTGTTGGAAATTAATCTTTTGAAATTGAACATTCATTTACGTCGGTAAAAGTTAAACTACATTGTTAAAATTTTGTTTTTTTTATTGAAGGCTTATGTCTTTGGTGAAAAATTTAACTGTTTAGTGGAAAAGTATTTTTTTTTTTTTTGGTTTTAAATTAATTTTTCACCTGAAAATGTAATTTTTACATTTTTGTAAGATTCATCTTTTTTATTTGAAAATTCTACTTTTTTGGTAAAAAAAAATAATTTTCTTGGTTTAAAATTTCATTTTTGTCGAGTAAAACTGCATCACTTTCGTGGAAAAATAATGTTTTGCTGAAAATTCGTATTTTGGCTTGAAGGTTCAACAATGTTGGTAACATTTTCTTTCTTTAGTGAAAAATCTGTATTTGTTGGAAACTCGTCTTTTTGGTTAAAAAAAAAAGTATTTCAAGATTAAAATGCTGGTATTTTAATATTTGTGACGAAGCAAAATTAAAAATTAGACAAGGAAAAGTAAGGGAACTTTGAAAAGGAAGTTCTCGGACACCCTGCCTAATTGTACTAGCCGTAACAATTGAAATATTTTTGGAAACAAATAATTACGAATAGAAAGAGTGGAGGAGGGGGGGGAGGTAGAAATCTTTTGTAACAGTTTGTTACAGGAGGGAGGGGGGGCCTCAGAACGGGCCTATAATCCGTTACGTAATTTAAGTACTTCTTACTTCACATGTATTCGATTTTTCGTTCCTGACATTACTTGGAACTGAATAATGATTCACCTTCAAAATTGTAACTCGTGATCTTTAATAAAACTGCACAATTCTTTCCAGAAATAATAGAACAAGATTTGATGAAGTTAATTCCTCTAATTTATTTATTTGTAGAATTATATGCCTTAATAATTTACGCTTATGATTGGCACCCATCAGTATGGGTCAATATTTAAGATTCACTTAATTTTATTGCCATTTCTGCATGTTAATCATTTTACATTGTTCAATATTTAGATCAATATGAAGAAATTTATATTCAATTGCAATTGTAGTTAAATATTAATTATTCACGAATTTACTAATTTATTAATATATTCTATATTAAGTAATAAATTACTGCATTATTGTCTCATTAATAAATAATGATATATACTTATGTTTTGAACATGCGTACAATATAATTTTGCATTATTCGGAAATTGCTAAATTACTATAAAGTAGCTTTTATTCAGATTTTAAAATCAGAAACTCAGACTTGAGAACATTATATTGTATGGACTGAGAGTAAAAGTCCAGAGAGCTGAAAGTAGGTTCTAAACCTAACTCTTTCGGATTGCAGTCCACTCCCTTCGGGATCGTTTGAAAATATCTTCGGTTGAGTTCTCATCGGGAGTAAAACCTTCCGGCAGACTGTAGGTTTAGATCTTTCAAAGATCCAATCCCGGGTACTTTTTTTTATCAGTACACAAACTAAAGGATCGATCCTCTGTACCTGCTCTCTTCGGGACTAAAACGCTGACCGGCTGCTGCCACAACCCATCCGTTCCTGAGTGCTTGAGAAGCAGGCACCGTCCACTCGGGATGGGATCACTTTCTCCCTGCAGTACATATTTTCCGATCTTGAGGAGAGTTAAACCTAACGATTCCTTTTTCGTCGGCTCAGTGTTTAAAACCCAAAGTGATGAAAACGTTTTACTCTCAGTCCCTGAGGTCGGGTGAGTTATCACAGGCCACTCTACCCCCTGGGTTCCAGTATCGTCAACAAATTTCACGGTCCACTTCCCGCTGTGTCACTCTCGAAATGGGGTGCGCCTGTTTTCGGTTCATCATAGGTACTATCCCGGTGGCGGGTTGCTCGTTACCAGGCGCATAAATCCAGCATATTTTCGATTAATTAAAAAAACACAAGAACAAGAACATTTTTCGAAAAAAGGAGACTAATAGGTGTTGTATTTTGAACTTTAGATTACGTGGTTAAAATATTACATCAAACAATTCATCCTTGTAGGAAAAAACTTGTCATTTGTAATACATGGGCTAAAAATCAAGCCCGGGGAAGGCCCTTAAAAAACGTCGCATTAATCACATAAAATGTAAACAAAAGTCGCATGGAATTTCGAAAAAATTCGCATCAAATTTTTAAAGATAACGAAAAAGGGGAAATGTCAGACAGTGAATGACTGAAAAAAACAGTGAAACTTAATTTGTTTAGTAATAGAAAGTACATAATTATCATTGATTTTCAAATATTCTTTGCACAAGCAAATATTACTCAACAATTAGGGCTTTAAATTTGATACTGTATAATTTGAATATGAAATTATTCATTTTTTAATAATTCAGACTTCACAGCCAAAAATGCTCTCAACACTGGGAAAATTGGGTGATTTTTCACGAAAATAAGGGAATAATAGGGGAATACATTCTTTTAAATAAAATTCATATACATGCAATATTGAATTCAATATGAAACGCTTACATTTTTTTTTACTTTTTGAAGCTCTTCGCCTGGGGTGCTTGTTAGAGATATTGATCAGCAACCTGGGTCGGAGCAGTATTGCGGAACGAACGTGTTATTTAAATAAACAACACGGGAATTCTAGATTAATCTAAAAATCTAAACCCCCAACCCCCTTTTACCGCCTCGTACACTTCCTATGAACTCCTTGATCCTCGGCAGTATAACGAGGCTAGAACCGAGTGAGTCACGCTTACCTCGAAAGAAATATGGCTTAATGGTGTAACAATAATAACAATATTAATAATACGATTTTTTCTAGTTTTGAATTTCAATTTTAAAATAACCATCGTAATGAAAATAATGATCAAAAACATAAATTGTTTAAAATCTCTTATATTCTGCAATATTCTGCTTTCCTCGCTGGATATTTTAATAATACTTTTAGCGAATGTGAAATTTGCATTATCAATCACATTAAAAATTGCCACCGCTCCAATCTATTTTTAACGTTTGTAAATGATTTTACTTACATGCAGCGAGCCAAAACGACCATTGAACATAGGATATTTTTGTACAAACAGAACCGCAATGTGTTTCACGTAAATAGGTGCGGTCATATCTGCTTCTTCCATTTCATGACACACTTGTCTAAGCATAGCATTTTTGTCGTTTTGAGTCACACTCCCATCATTCAATCGGGCTTGCAGCATCTTTCCCCACGAGTTTGGTATGCAGGCTCTTAACTTCTCCTACAGAGAAATTATATAACTTATTAATGAATAATTAGTTTTTAAAAATAATGTTATCAAAGAACGCCCACTATCTAGTGTTAAGTAAATTAAATGTATAATATATGTATACTGACGACTTCATTTTGTAGAAGTGGTCCCCGAGAAGAAATACCCCGTCTAATTTCAGAGAGTTGAGTGAGCTGAGGATTAGGCCTTTGACTACTGGTGGATGGTTCTACTGAATTGTTCAGTTGCTCATTTGAACTAGTAGAAGATATCAATGTCAACAGTTCCGGATCATCCACACTTATAGAAACATTGCACATATCAGACAATGGGTCGACCTGAAATAAAAGAGCAAGCTCGTGAAACAGAATTTCAAAATGACGTACAATTCAGCAGTACTTAATAACTCCTAGATAAAAAATAATTTAAGCAGATCTTTACCCGAGGCTGCACAATATTCGGTGCATGGTATACAACATTGGCTGCCGAAGTGGTTTGAACTGTATCTGAAATACCAAGTGCAGAAATTTATTATGTTCACACTAAATCCTAAGGTGACAAATTTTTATCAAAAAGTGGATTAATTCGTTGCAGTGGGAAAAACAGTTGACAAATACATAAATAATACAGTGAAAGCTCGCTTATTTGAACAGGCTTGGAACGCACACGTTCGATAATTTTAAGGTTGGGGGGGGGGGCAAACTCTACCGCGAGTCGTCAGGTTATTTTTGTCAAGCGATGTTCATTGGCTGCCCCGGCCTTGTGTCGATGCGCGCGGTGTAAGCAACTTTTTTCAACTGCGCATGTATCGAAAAGCGTGGGTCTATTTGAAATCAATAAATACTATCAATAATAATACAGATAAATATTCAAAATAAATTTTCACTTTTAAAAAAATAATTAAATTGAATCTAAGAAATAGCTTATTTCTGTAACCCTTAGAGAGTACAAGGGGTCCCGTGGACCCCACCCCATGTTTGATCTAATTCTTTGCATACTAAAATTTTCAATTGGGACTTGGTGTGCCATCTGTCAGTAGCTTGGGGTCCTAATTACACGACCATATAGTTGGCGAGCCGGTTACTCGTTCATTCGCCGTTTGGGAGCCGACAGAAGCGGACGCGTCAGAATCGTGGGGTCCAGAAAGATTTTTGTCCATATTTTTGATTGTTTAAATTAATTCAAAGTTAAAATTTGATTATTTAGGCTATTAAATCATATTTTGGAAGGATCAAACTAAATTCTGATACGCTGCGGATTCAAAACTTTGAGTGCGGGTTTCAGAATCCACCACTTTTTGACGTGGGGTCCGATGGACGTAACAAATATAACATTTCCTTGAAAATATTCTAAACGTAAAATTAAATTATAAAGGTCTGAATAGTAATATTTTTCAAGTGTAGAATGCATTTGCACAATTCTGTTTCACCCTTTTAACGGTTGAAGACCTTTCACTTACACGAAATACAAGCAACTGTCCGAAATTTGAGGTTAGAATACCCGATCTGATACACTAACCTGAAATTTTTGATATTTTATTTTATTTCGCGACACTGAAAGGTTGTCAATCGACAAAAGAATGGAACATGGCTGAGAAAATACATTCTACACTTGACAAATATTACTGTATTCCCATGACGTCATGCTAAAATACTGAATTCAAAGCAACGACGACTTCCCGCTCTTCGGGCCTCTTTTTAATTGGTCAGCCACTGACGCTGGCATGACCGTACGGCCCCTACAGGGACCGTGGTGTGAGGTAACGGAACTGCGCAATTTCAAATAACCGTGTATAGGGGAGTTCAAATAGGCGAGCTTTCACTGTACATTGAAAATTATACAAATACATTCACATCTTCCTACGTAGATATCAACTGTTTTCCCCACTGCAACGAATTGGTTATGGTTCAAAGCTTGACACCTTAGGTTTAAGCGCGATGTGCAAAAAAATCTTTGTTACCAATAACAATGCTATGGGACTATTGAAAAGTCGAAACTTCACTTTCTGACTTAATTTTCTTTTCTTACCTAGTCTCAGATGCTTTGTAGGAGGGCATTGACAATAATCACAGGCCTGTCCTCTTTCTTTAACATATTCAAAGGAATCACAATCACAATCCTTACATGCCCCCCTCTTCACATTGCGACTATCAATATTAGAAGACCTCATGATCTGTAAAGAAATATAATTTCTGGAGAAAATTGCATCAGTAGCTTCATTTTTTGATGATCAATTATCAATTTAAAATATATTTCGTTTTGAAAGAGAAAAAATATCTGCCTAAAGGTAAATTTAATTTGTAAGCAGGAACATGCGGCACTTCAAGAACGTAATATCTTGAACCAGTTTTAAATACGTTGTTATAAAATACAAAAAAGAGTTGAAAAGGTCACTTATTTCATAAGAATTCCATAATACTATTATTGCGCTTCTAATTGCAAATCCTGCAAATTATGTTAAACTTCTAAAATACGTTCAGCAAATTTTTCAGATATAACAAGAAATACTTTTTCACTGTCAGAAAGTCATAATTGTACATTAAAACATTTATGCAATAGCTCTTTCCTTTTATAAATTCCATTGAATGTGATTATTGGTGTTTTCCTTGACAAAAAAAACGAAGTACATAAGTTTGACAATTGAACAGAAGTTAGAAGCAATTTGTGAAATCATATTCGTACCCCTGTTTGCATTTAAGATATTCAAGGGCTTGGTTTTCTACCAAATTGGCGCCTTACCCAACGTTGCCAAATTGCACGGCAATTTTCGTTAACAACATGATTTCCATCACTTCAAAATTATTTATTTTACTTTATTAATCATGTTTTCGACTGAATTTCTTGAATTTTAGAACAAATATCTCTGCTTTATGTATTTCTGCTAGGTTAAGCCCATTAGACACATTATTTATTAAAAATCTTATATTTTCTACGCAGAAGAGTAAAAAATTCTTCGTTTTTTTTTGCAAAATGACGCGGAATTAATACAAGTTCAACATACTTCAATGGCATTAAAAAATCTTGGATTTTACTGATGAGCTTGCTCAAGCGTAGGAGTAATATTATGAAAGAAACAATTATTCTATTTCAACATTTTTTTTCGAAGTTTAATGCAGTTATTTTCCGCAAAAAACATTCAAACTAATAACATAGACATTCATTCAGGTTTATTAAATTGATTAAACAATTACACAAAAATGCTTTATTATGTTTGTTTTTTTCTTTATAATCTTTGAAAAAGTAACAAAATCTAGATTAAATATATATTTGAAAATTAATAGAAGTTAATAAATATCGCTAAATTGATTTTAATGGTAATTTTACTAAGAAATAAAAAGTGGGACACGCGACTGTTACCAGGGACTACAGAGATTCATTCGTATTTAATATAATAATACTCATCATTTACATTTTTTTAACTTATGGCAGAAATGAATGCCAATCAAGGTTAGAAAAAAGGAAAAATACATGTGATTCCAAAAAATTCAGTTTCCAGATATTTAATGCAATGGAACACTACACTGACAAAAATTACTGGATCCAAGGAAATACGTTTCTTTGGTTTATTTTCTTTGAACCAAGAATTTGTTCACTTCAGTTGAGTAAATATTGTTTAGAGGCAAAAAAGTCGACACAGAAAAATAATTTCTTTTGTGATATTTCTTTAATACAGTGAAATATTTCTTTGCAATAAATATGAAAATTATTAAGTCAAAGAAATGATCTCTTTGGACCTAAGAACCTAGTTTCTTTGAATCTGTTTTGCCCCCCCCCCCCCCCCTAAGAAATATTTCCTCATTTCAATGAAAGCGATTCTTTGAAGTCATAGATACGTGTTTAAACTAAGTAATTCATCCATGTGTGGATCAAGTAATTACGTTATTTTTTTAATGAATGAAATATTTTTTCTAGATAAATAATTATTCATCGAACTGAAACAAATATTTACCCGATGCTAAGACTTGACACGATTATCAAAACAGGAATAGGCCCTAATTACCTAAAAAGATGTAATTATTCTACTATTTATGGAGTAAAATGAGGCAATTCAATTTTGAGGATGGGTCCTGGTTCCAATGCACTTAATTAAAACAATATATCCCCAAAAACTTTATGGGACAAGACTGTTACAAGTTTTATAAACACATATATGATGAATTTTGGAAATTTTCTGAAATATGTCCATGGATTGAAATTCTTTATATTCTTTAAAATTGCCTCGTAAAACTATTTGAAATTGAAAACATGTACTTATTGGGACATACTATTTTTCAAAAAGTGGTACTATTAAAGTAAATAGTTATCTGTTTTGGCGATTTTAAACACTTTAAATAGCGGAAAAAATGATGTCTACTACAATTTCGACATGTTTTTTCATGCTCTTTTCATCTATGGTTAACATTCTTTGAAAAAGTAAATATTTGACTTACAAAAATAAAAGTCAAAAATAAATTTGATGTTTTTCACAGAAGGACGCTTTTTTGAAATTTCTTTTCGGGTTAAAAACAAGCGTGGGTTTTGTCCTAAATCAAATTTTGTATTGGTAAAAATAGTCGTTTAGTTATTAGTACATCGTCGGCGCGCGCGCGTAAGCGCCATTGGGTATACCGGAGCATTTCAAACTCATTTTCATCAATAAAAAATAAAATTTTACAAAACAAAATTTCAGAAAAGCGTCCTTCTGTGAAGAAAATCAAATTTTTGTGTACTTTCATTTTTGAAAGACAAATATTTCTTTTTTCAAAAAATGGTATCGACGGATGAAAAAGGCGTGCAAACCCTTATCGAGATTGTAGTAGACAACATTTTTTGGATTACTATTAAAAGAGTTAAAAATCGCAAAAACAGATAGTATATTCTCAAAAACCACTCAACGCTTATTTTCGTAAATAGAAAATCAAAATCACACACTTTTTAACCTCACAGCTCTTAAAGGGAAAACCCCAAGCTTTCCTTTGAGATATGAAAACGAGAAAATAATATGCCTTTCTTCCAAGAAAGTCAAATTTGTTTTTGATATTCATATTTAAAGGCCAAATATTCAACTCTTCAAAAAATTCTTATGATGAATGGAAAGGGCGTAAAGAACATGTTGAAACTGTACTAGACGAAATTTTGATTAACGCCATTAGAAGAGTTATACATCGGCGAAATAGACGGATATCCACGAAAATCAAAAAATCTTCACCCCATCCACCACGGTAAATATTTATCCATTTTTTCTCTATAAACTACTACTATAGAACAGAACTAGATAAACAAAGTTTTGATCAAAAATGGATTTATTGCATTAAAAATTCTTATAAAATCAAATACATATTGTGGTAAACGGATTCCTTTCGAAATCTCATTTTTTTATACAATAATGTACGAAAATTTTTTTATACAATTTTAGTCACAATTTAGTTAAAATTTTAACGTGTAATACTTTTTAAACCTTTTAGCATTGATATCTCTTGAAATTATCATCATTAAATGAAAAAAAAATATATTTTCTCATTTTTTCGGGTTTTTGGCAAAAAATGTCGGTCATACTGTGATATCGTGATCTTAAATTTTGATTTTTTTGGAACAGGATAATTCTGTTTAATCACACATTTTTATTCTCATTCAACATCCTGATATCACGGGAGTAAGTTTATCTTTTTGAAAAAAATTTAAAATTCGATTTTTAATTGCTATCGAAAACCGATTTTGAAAACCCGTGAAATTTTAATCTTCAAATTCTTGGTCGATTTTTCATAATTGGCTAACTTTTTTACATTAAACTTTATTTACCCCTATTCAGATACTCAATATCTCGGGAGTATGCTTTTATTTTTCATTTTAACTGAAAATTTATTTTTTTTATCGCAATTCACAGCCGAGCCTGCTCTAATTTTAGGTTAGTGCCACTTTGAGATTGTTAACTTCCAAATCAATTTTCTCAAAACTGGATAACTTTTTTTCGATCGAACTTTTTTTATTTAAATTTACCAACACTTCGGCTTAATGGAAGTGGACTTTTGTTTCCTCTTTAAAGAGTGATTTCGATGTTACAGAATTCTTTTTCGCTTTCCTGAAACATTCCCATTTTGTTGGTTATCTAGTTCTGTACTCCATCCTTCAATATTCTATTTACCATTAGACTTATTAAGTATCAAATTATTGAAGGAAATTTGTAAAAATTTTTATTTACATAAATAATTTGAATTTCTAAAATTTTGAATTACTTTTTTACAGTAAATTGTCAATTTTACCTTTAGACGAAGTTATGAGAAACCATGAAATAGTGAAGGTTATATTTTTTATTAAACGTTATAATGTTGTTAATAATATTTGATGTTACAAAAAATAGACCGAATGATCGAAAATTAATGATAAAATTTTGAACATGTTATATTTTGTATCTAACAAATAAGAATTGGCAGGAACATTATATAATATGTGAAATTGTTGATTCAGATCCTGTCCAACACATACCGCAAAAAATTATGCCAGGCGTAACGTTTTGACTTTCTCTGATATAGTTTATTCTCAAAGTTCATACAATTTTTTTTGGTAAAAATGAGCCTAGCAGGAGTTTAATAAATATTTAAATTATATTATAAAGCTCAAATTCATGTAAATAAATTTTTACTTTCAGACTCGCAAAACTTATTTGTATGATTTTTTAGTGTTTATGTTATAAATTAAAAATAGATGAAAATTCTGAAACTGGTCCATAAATTTGTTTAACACTCAATTATTTTTTTGTCGAAACAATTCGAATATAACAAAATTCATTAAACATTTTTTAAATATATAATTTCGTATATGACATAGAAGTGAAGTGAAAAGCTTATTTTTTAGTATTTTTTCGAGCGCCTTTTTCTTACTTTGACATTATTTATTTTTGAACGTTTTTCAATTACTAACTATTGAACAATAACGGTTTCCAATTTGAAATAAAAGTGTAATATTTTAAAGAATTCAATTTAAAATTTCGTGTTTTAAATAATTTCTTAATTCAGTATGTATTTTATGGTATAAACGCTTTAAATAATTTCAATCTGAAATTATTTCTTTTGTGATTGATTTCAATTTATCAGTACTGTAAGGTTCCAAGTTGGCATATCAAGTTGGTGAGCTGGTCAGTCGATAGATTAACAATTAAATCTTTCAATTGCTAATAAAAAAAGTGCGTGTCATACATTTTCTTACAAAAAAATTCTTGTTAAACTAAATCTTACCACACATTTATTTAATGGTGAATATTGAATGGAGAAACTGTATCAAAAACAAGTTACAATTGTTATAAACAAAATAAAAAAATTACCCATCTTCCGAATTTTGATACATGTATGTAGAAAAAGTTCTTCCCGTATATTTTTAAAACTATCTCCAATCACTTTGCTACAAATATTTTTTTCCAAATGAGTTTTCCTTTAAGTTATATCTGAATTAATTATGATAGATAAATTGTTTTAAAGTAAATAATATTATTTATTGATATATTATTGTATACACAATAAGAAAGGAGAATGATTACGAGACTAAATGTAAAATAGTTTTATAGTTCATGTAATATGTAAAAGTTTATATAAAATATAATCGAAATGGGGCATTTTATATAATATACGTTAAAATCAGAGATGGGTATACATTAGGGTGGTCCAAGAATGCATAAGAAAAAAATCCATTTAAAAAAATGATATTTAGAGGTGTCTCAAGCCCCATGAAGTTTAACACGTATTTCCGATAAGAAAAAGATACATTTTTGTAAATTTTATTCAGAATCGTTAATATTATCATAGGGACCCAAAAAACCCCATAAGTGAACAAATGGATTTTGCGAGTTTTTGGCGCTAATTATGATTTTTTTTGCGTTTTTATTAATATGCAAATTGTTTCTAATATACAAAATATTACTCTATACTGCTAATTAGATGTTCTCATATAATGTTCAAACAATGTATTATTGTTTTTAGCAATTTTCTCTTAGAATAGACATTGAAAGTCGCGGTTTTTTCAAAAATTTACCACTTTTTGTCCAATTTTCAATTAGAGTGAGGTAATGTTGATTAATGTTAACAAAAATTATTGTTTAAACAATGTATTATTGTTAATATTCTCTTTTGATAATGCTATAAATTGCATTTTTTCTGAAATTTTCAACTTTCTGTCCACTTTTCACTTACTGAGGTAATGATTAATTCAAGTTAACAAACATTATTGTTCAAATAATTTATTATTGTTTATAACTATCTTCTATCGTAATGCTAGAAAGTTGCGGTTTTTTCTGAAATGTTTAACATTGCTTTGTCTTTTTAGTTATGGACAAATGATAAATAAACATTGGAGAGAATCATATTTTGAACAATCTCTTTCTTTTTTGTGAATATATTTTTCTGAAAGAAAGCAGATATTTGAAATATCCTTCAAATTTTCTACATGGATTCCCCAGGAAATCTCCAGGGATGGGGGGGGGGGCTGATATTAAAATATGTGCAATAATAAATTTTTCTTTTACGCTTTGTAATAAACTTCTTATTGTAATACAAAACAAAACTTTTACAAGTCATTTACAGACCTAGTCCTCCTGACTACTCCTGATTATTCCATTCTTTGTTTTTGTCTCTTGTGTAATAAAGCTTTTTTGTTTAAATTATTATTTTTTAAACATTCTTGTTGAGGTTCACTTATTATTTGTTCAAAGAAAAACTAAAGATTTCAGAAAAAAATCAACTTTCTAGCATTACTTTAAGAAAATATAGTTATTAACAATAAGCAATTGTTTAAATAAGCATGTTCATCAACTTGCATTAATTATTACCTCTCTAAGTGAAAAGTGGACAAAAAGTTTGAGAGTTCAGAAGAAACCGCTACTTTTTAGCACTTATCTAAATAGTTACAAATATTAATAAATTGTTTAAACAACTATGTTTGTTAACTTGCATTATTTATTACTTCACTAAGGAAAAAAGGGGAAAAAAGTAGAAATGTTGAGAAGAAACCGCAACTTTCTAGCATTATTCAAATTAAATATTATTAACAATAATAATAAATTGTTTAAACAATTAACTTTGTTAACTTTAATTTATTCTTTACCTTACTCTAATTGTAAATTGGACGAAAAGTGGAAAATTTTGAAAAAAATTCAATTTTCTAGCATTATTTTGAGAGAATATTATTAACAATAATAATAAAATGGTTAAGCAATTACGTTTGTTAACATTATTATTACCTCACTCTAATTGACAATTGGATAAAAGTAAAATTTTTGTTTTAACCGGGACTTCCTATCTATATTCTAAGAGAAAATTGCTAAAAACAATAATAAATTGTTAAAAAAATTTATGTAAACATCTAATTATCAGTATAAAGTAGTACTTTATGTATTAGAAATAATTGTAATTAAAAACCCGCAAGAAAATCGTAATTAGCCACAAAAACTCGCAAAACTCATTTTTTCACTTATGGGGTTTTTCTGGGACCCTATAAAACAGACTTATGGGAGTGATATTTAAAAAGTAATATTTCATTCGTATTTTATAGCCAATTGTGAAGAGAAATGTTGAGTTTCAACTCTATTCACTTAATATTGACGGTTCTGAAAAAAATGTACAAAAAAGTATTTTTTTCTTATGGTAAATACGTATTATAAACTTTATGGGGCTTGAGCCACCTCTAAACATCATTTTTTTTACAAAACAAAAAAAATGGAAAAAAAATTCTGGACCACCCTAGTACACATGGTGAATAAATTGAATTGAAAAATTATTTCACACATAAGAAAAACCAAAATTTGCTCCCATACTATTCATTTTCAAAATTTATTACTGATCGCTACTACAAAAAAAAATCACTTAAAACCCCATAAAGAAAACTGTCAATAACCTAAAATTTTCCAATATACATAATATGATTATTGATAAAACAATATATTAAAAACGGTTCAAATGTTTCAATATTAAATTTGTCATATAAAATATTATTATACCAACGTTTCTTCTTTCGGAAATAAACAACACTCGGGAAAGAAAATACTTGTAAATTCTAACATTTCTATGGTTTCTGATAGTATTACATCTGCATTCCTTTGCTATAAAAAAAAAGACTGCTACCATAAATGAATAAAATCACGTTAAAGTGCAATAAAGATGCGTCTAGAACTCCAAATAAGTTTGATCAGAAAGTAGCATTGAAATGAACCTCTATTTTGAGTTCAAAAACTTGCAAAACACCAACTCGATTCAATTTAAAGTTTTTGAAGTAATTATAACATAAAATATCATACCTTTAGTATTAAAGAGGCGACATATATGCTTCTGAAAGGTTGAAAATAAAAGAATGAACCTAAATTATAAACATTATAAAGAATTTTATCCACTTATTAACAAATGATGAGCGACAAAAACTTCTTGGTTATATGTTTGATTTGTTTGGTAGAAACCAAAATAAAGACGCATTCACACAGCTACGCTTTACGCAAAAGACGCACCGGTTCTTTTTATCTTGATTTAAGTTACCCTAGATTCTTATAAATCTAACATTTCTAGCCATGTGAAATTTGAAATAAAGAAAACGAAAGTAAACAAGCCTATTAGCCTATTACGGCAGGCAGACTGCCTGCAGAAAGTCCATATAAGAGTAAGAGAGACGTACCATTCATGGACTAAGGTACTATCATTAGATGGGAATATGCAAGCTGCCATCTTGGTTCCCCGCGAAATTC
>CAKNYM010050107.1:163620-195208 GCA_932195095.1 Andricus curvator | reverse complement strand
ACAAAATTTGTTCATCCAAGGAAGAGGTACAAATTTATTGTGACTCATGTTTCGATAGGATGCGTGGTTTTTGTTTTATTCGTGAAAATAACATTGACAGTAAAAAAAATCAAATTTTTGAAAAAACAATGCAAGGTACGAAAACATATAAATGAACAAAAATTGTGCATTCAAAAAAGACTTGCACACCCGTAATCAATTTTTGTGGTAAGAATATATTCAAAATGAAAAAATTAACTTTTTTGATAAACGGCACAAGCTAAACTAAAATGTTAACTAATAAAATTTGTCGCCTGAATTATATCATTACTTTTCATTTGAAATCAAATACAAATTTAGTAATTTGTATATGAAGAACATATAACACGAAGCACAAAGTGCGCGCTCAGTGTATTTACCAAATCGCACGCCGTAAGTGCGCTCAAACTTTTTTGTTTCTATCATACGGTTCAAATGATTTTCAAATCAAATATAGAGCGCGAAGCGCGAGTGTCTGGATGAGAATGTGTTCCTTAAGGTCGATAGAACCTTGAATAAATAAAGTTCCTTTTCAGTCTAAAATAAAAGCAAATTTAACAATCACTTAATATGTAGAGGTTTTGATAATTTTATAATATTTGCAAACAAAGTTTTTCTTTTCATCGAAGTCGAACACGAAGTTCAAAAATCTAGAGGAGCCTAGCGTAAAGCGCGATGCAAATACGCCCGAGCGCGTAGCGCGAGGTGAATACATAATCGAGCGCGAAGCGCGAGATCCAACAGTCGCGCGCCCTAGGCGCGCTCAAACTTGCGAGCGAAGCGAGCCGCGCGCGAAGCGCGCCATGAGAATGTACCCGCGAAGCGGGCAGATTTTTTTTTTTTTTTTTTTGAATTCAAGTGTTTTTGACTAAAATTTTATCCGTTAAATACAAATTATTACATTTTATGTTGTTTGTTGAAGATTAACCCCTTCAGTTTAAAATGAACTATTTTGTTGAAAATCAGTTTTTTTTCGTTGAAAATTGATTAACTGAAAATTTAACTTGCCATTTTTGGTTAAAAATTCGCCTCTTTCAGTTTAAAAATCAACCATTTGGATGCAAATTCATGTATTTTATTGAAAATTCGTTCCTTTTTGTTGAAAATTAATCTTTATGCTTAACAATTAATCTTTTTGGTTGAAAAATCATTTTTCGGTTGACAATTTAACTTTTTTTTTAAATTCGTTTTTCTTTTCTTGAAAATTGAACTTTTCAGTTGAAAATTCAGCTATGTGTTTGAAAATTGACTGTTTTTTTTAATTATTCTTCTTGTTTGCCAGTTCATTTATTTTGCTTGAAAATTAATTTCTTTGGTTAAAAATTTAACTACTTTCTTAAACATATTTTTTGTTTGTTAAAAATTAATTTTTTAGTAGCAAATTCATTAGTTTTGGTTAACAATTTAATTATTTTGTTCAAACCTCCTTTTTTCTGGTCCAAATTATGTTCTTAACTGTGAATTGAACTATTTCATTTTTGGTTACAAGTCCATTTATTTTAGTTGCAAATTCATTATTCTTTCAATAAAAATTCAACTATTTTATTGGAAAATTGTTTTTTTTTGTTGAAAATTAATTTTAGATCTTAAAAATTAAGTATTTTATTTCAAATTCGTCTTTCTTGTTTGAATAGAACTATTTTTTATTTGATATTAAAATCTTCTCTTTTTTTGTTCAAATTTATACTTCTTTGTTGAAAAGTAATTTTGTTGTGGAAGATTCATTACTTTAGTTGAAATTTCATCTCTATGGCTGAAAATTTAACTATTCTATTGAAAAATTCGATTTGAAAATTAATTTTTTTAACAGAAAAATTAACTATTGCATTTTTGGTTGAATTTGTTTTCCTTTTAGTTCAAAATTCAATTCTTTGTTGCAAATTGAACTA
Source organism: Andricus curvator (assembly GCA_932195095.1). Classification (NCBI taxonomy): domain Eukaryota; kingdom Metazoa; phylum Arthropoda; class Insecta; order Hymenoptera; family Cynipidae; genus Andricus; species Andricus curvator. Next base: position 193,301 of record CAKNYM010050107.1, on the reverse strand, counting down.
CATTGTTGGAAATTTAATTTTTTTATCTAAAAATATCACTATTCCATTTTTGATTGAAAATTAATTTTTTTTAGTTGAAAATCTGACAATTTTGTTAAAAATTCGTTTTCTTTTAGTAGAAAATTCGCCTTTTTTAATTAGGACTTCAAATATTTAGTTGGAAATTTATGTATTTTGTTGAAAATTTGTCTTTCTAGTAGAAACTTAATCTTCTTGTTTGAAAACTCATGTTTTTGGTTAAAAATTGAACTATTTCATTTTTGGTTCAAAACTTATCTTTATTAGTTGAAAAATCTACTATTTGGTATAAAAAATAGAGAAGGTTATCAAAACACATCTTTTGAATGACTTACTCTTTTACTATTTTTTTACAAATGAACTATAAACCTTTATTAATGATTTCTATGAAAAAGCTTTTTTCATTTATTAAATTTTCGCAGAACTCGGACCCAAACAGATCGCGGCATTGCGGTGGATGGTAAGCTCCCCCATTATTGACAAAAAATTACCTTATCGATTGTTGATAAACAGAAATATATGTAAACTCAATACCGTCTGTAGGTATAACTAGGCAATACTACAGGCTATACAATCTTTTCAGCAATATAAACTTACCTACTGTCGGTAAAACAGTAGAACGGTGTTATAAGCGAAATCTGCATCGTTTGCAGTCGAAAATCTGGTAACATATATACCGGAGCGTTAGCCTCTTCCGCGTTCGGAAGATTCACGTTTCGGGACATTCGCCGCTCGGAATTTCTTGTCGTGCGGGATAAACCGTGCTCGGGGCATCGCAGTGTCACATTCCGAAGGTTTATTTTTTTAATACCATCTTTTCCTTTCGAAAATTATCCTGTTCCACGCCATGGCACCGGATTTAACTCTAGATTTACCCAGATTTGGAGTCGCCATCATTGTCCTCACACTCAAGATACGATACGGGTGAAAATCTAGGGAAATTACTTGAAATCACCAATTTTTTTATTGATTTCGAGTAATTTCTCTAGATTTCCGCCAGGATCGCGTCTGAGCATTTTTTGGAAAAATCATCCTCGTAAGTAAACTGGAAAACTCAATATTAATCAAAACAATTATACTCGCCCACATGATAAAGGGTATTTTTTCATATCAGAGATCAGGGTCCTCAAGTGTCAAAGCATTGATTTAGTGACCCTATCAACTGGGAATCTGCCAAGAAAAATTCCCTAGGAAGCCATTTTACACAGAGCCGGAAACTTGCCTTTAAAAAAGGGCTTCTAAAAATTCCCGCCAGCTTGTGTTTCCGGTTTTGAGCCAACATGTTTTCCTGGGGAATTTTGAGATTATAGAAAGTTTAAATTAAATTTTCCTAGAGAATTTTATGAAGTGTTTCTTGATGTTGGCAGACATTTTTTTTCTTTATTTTGATGTTAACTTCACAAACCGGTGACTAAAGTCGCTTTAAATCCATTTCAGGAACACTTGTCTGAGCAAGGACTGCAGCTATGCCGTGATTAAGGACTTCTTCCAAGTAAGGATACCGTGGAATATTTAATAATTAAATATTATTAATATTCCTTTTATCAATTTTTTACAGTTTATCCTGCAATCTCTATTCTGAAAGAATAGATTAAATCTCCTTTTAGATGACATAAAAATTCATCAGGAAACTCCCGCGAAAATTTAAACCAATTAAGCCATTTTCTTATTACTTTATTTTTGGCTTAAAAAAACAGTAGTTAATTTAAATAAATTGATAAGATTTTAGCTTCTCAATTAAATTTAGGTGTATTTTGATTCAAGAGGGCAAATTAATTGTTTTTTTTTTATAATATTAAATTTACGGATGATTCTACATCTATTTCTGAATTTTACTTTTTATCCTAATTTTAATTTAACTAAATTTGACCTTTGAAAGCCTCTATGATGTCTATGGTTAGTTATTTCTTGTGTGTCGTATACCGATGGTTGGTAATACAGAAATCTTAATATAGATAAAATAACCACAGTTTTGTTAATTCGTATTTTGAAACTAGAGATTCAAACTATCTTTTAGGATGGAATTCCGCAAAAAAATGCTTAAAAATGGTCTACATTTTTTTACCGCAGATGGTAATTGTCTTCCTTACCAGGAAATTCAAGTTTAGATTATTTTTATTGGTTGAATAAGTAATCAATCGTGCAGTTTGTGTTCAAAATAATTACCGAACTTCTTCATCTAAATCGAATTGTAAGCTAAAACGACTCTAGAGAACAAAATAAACTCTATTATCGCGTTCAACGTTTTATCAATCGTGGGTAAAATTTTAACTAAATATACCGGTAAATTGCCAAACTGTTTTAACACATAGGGTTATTTCTATAAATTCACTAGGTTGACTAAAGGCGGCTTGTTACTAGCTAGGCATACAAAAAAAATGCTAAAGACAAACAATTCCTTAGCTGCTAATTTGTCTATTTTTAGACATTCTCGAAATAATAGGCCACTATTAAAGAATTTATTGTTTAGCGTATTATGCTACGGAGAAACAGTAATTTAGGTTTGTAGAAGTTTACATAAATCGTAAATGTTTCTGCAAAAAAAACACCATAATTTATGGATCCTGTGAGGAGTCTGGTCCTCGTGGTAACTTTTATCTTTTCTTTTAATCATTATTTTATTGTAGAATTGTTGAAAGAAAAATGAGTCTCGACATTAAGCGATTTTTTAAGTAAAAAAATCTGTAATTGAACTATATTAATTTGAAACTTGTTTTTCGATTTTTTCAATTATCTGCTGTAAAACGCAGGATTCTGAACGTATCCCAAGGTCCGAGATAATTGAAGCGCTATCTATCGGCGATTAGATGTCACCTGGAAATCACTAGACGTATCCACAATTTAAAAATTAAAAGGATTAAGGGGACCAGGGGGGAGTCACACAAATCAGCAGAAAAGTTATAAAAAAGGCCTCAAATATTTTTTTACGATCAATTTCGTGAGGGTTTCCATAGTGATGAAATAAAAATAGTTAAAAAATATAATGACCATTTTTTAGTTTACATTTTATGAAAATAATTAAACGTAATTATATATTTTTAAATCGGTAAGTTGAAAAATAATTTTGCACTATTTTTGAAGCTTTTTTAAACAGAAATCGAATTTTATTTATAAAAAGTCCTCATAAACAGTGAATATTACAATTTTTTCAAATATGAAATTATATTTCTCAAAAAATAGCAATTAAATTTTGTGATATTCAAAGCTTTTTGTAAAAAAATATTTTTAAGTGATCATAAAATTTGTTGGTAATTGAATTCATCATCAAAAATGACTAAAAACATAAATACACTCCTAATATTATTCATGCATCCTGTATTTAAAAATTTGAGTGTAAACCAATCCTTAAAATCATTGTTTTCTTATTGATTTTCATAGAATATATTAATTATATTTTTATGCTAATGAAAATTGATCTAGTTTTAAATATTTAAATGTTGAACTTTCCATTCGGGTTCAAATTTAAACGCTTTCAACTGTATATGTTTCAATTTTGAAATGTATTTTAAAGGCCGTCAGCAAAAAGTTAAAAATTTCAAAGAACTTAAAGAATTCAAGTTCAAGTGCAATAAGAATTTTGGAATAAGTAAAAAAATGCAACTGAATTCATATATGGAATTAAAGAATTTATAAAATTAAAAGAAGTCAAGAATTGAAATAATTCAAAGAATTCAACAGAAGTAACAAAATTCACAATAATTAAAAGAATCAAAAGAATTTCTATTAGGATCGAAATGAAATCTACTTTCTTATGAACTATAGTATGCACCAAACAAATATTGGAATCTACTGTGTGAGTTCCTAGGCTGGAAGTTAATTTTTAATTTTTATTGAAGTAAATTGTTTCTTTTTGCATTTATGGATTACAGCGAAATTAACAGAAATTGGGGAAGAAGGATGGATGTGATTGGGGCACCGGTAAAAAATATTAATGAATTTTATTCAATCAGCTAAAAAAAATGAGAAATCATATTTTTTAATCAAATCTCTTTTGCATAGATTGAACAACTTAATAGCTAGAAATTAATTTTTTACTTTTTTTATTTGAAAATTTGCTCTTTTATAAAAGTCAAAGGTTGAGATAACGTACTTTCTCATTTTTTCTTTAAATTGAAAATTCGATTTTTATTTTTACTTTTAAAAATTAAAAGGCCGGGGTTCACGCCCCTGCCCATAAAAGAGTTTATAAGAAAGTAGATTTCATTTCGATCTTAATACAAATTTTAAAAATAGAGACACTAAAGCTGAATGAAGATTCGTGCCAAACTGCAGTGCTGCCTAATATGAATGCCATTAAGAGTTCTTCTAATTAAGGCATGAATGTTTACCTCAATGTATTAAAAGATATCTTTGTTATTAGTTTAAATATTGTCCGAAGGACGTTTTTTATAAATGTGTTTTTTACAATAACAAGATGTTTACTAACCGGGAAAATCGGGAAGTAGCTAGGAATTAAAATAAAACCGGGAAAACCCGAAAAATAACGTGGAATACAAATTTGATTGGGGAATCACATTTAAAGTTTTGAAAAATGTTACATTTTTTATCAATCGTGATAACAAGGCCAATAAATTTGAATGTTTTCTTAACCAGTTGGAGTCACGATATCTCGGATACATTGTTTATCTACATTTGTTTATCTATTAATAAAAATTACGAATTTTTTGTACCATTAATTTTGTAAATCAACATTTTCAAAGAAGTCATTTTATTTCATGATAACATTTATGTCTAAACGTTTCAAAACATTATTGATAAAAGAGAACATTTTAATAGCAAATGATTTTTTAATAATGGGAAATAATTCTGTTCTTGACATTTTGCTACGACACTATAATTTGTAACAAACAAATTACTGATACCGACAATAAAATTTCTTGAAAAATTGTTAATAATTTAGCTTTTCTTTAAAAGATTAATTTCCAGATTTTAAAATATGTTGAAAAAGAATCTGGAAAATATTAAGAACATTTTTTTAATTTTACAAGATTAAACATTTTTTTAGGTAAACTGAATTATTTCAAAAAATATTTAGAAGTTTTTAAAAGATTCGAAAATAATTTAAATCTTGAGAAGATTTTAAAACAAAAAATTTCAATTTTACAAGATTAAAACAGTTCAAAACAAAATCGAGTAAGTTAAGTGATATTTAGAAATTTTAAAAAGGTAAAAAAGTAATTTTAAATTTGGAAAGGTTTTAAAAATTCTAAAACAAAATGGACATAGATAGTTGGAAATTTTGATCAAAAAGTTTAAAAGTTTCTTAAGAATTTTGAAAGATTTCTAGAGAACAAAAAAACTTTCTTAAGATTTCTGGGAAAATTTTAAGTGATATTTTTATAGTAAAATTAATTTTAATAGAACATTTAAAAACATTTCACAATATTTTCAAAAATTAATTTTGGTCAATTTCGTTCATTATGCAGAATTTTAAAAGAATTTGAGGAAAAATACGAATCATTTTAAATTATATTTACAAGGTTTTAGAATTTTATGCTGATTTTCTTTATTCTAGGATAAATTCGAATACATTTTGAAAATAAGTTAACATTTGGAAATATTTCAAAAATTTAAAACAAAATGTGAGCTTTTGATGATTTCGAAGCTTTTTAAGAATTTTGAAGGATTTCAAGAAAAGAAAACTTTTCTTGCGATTCCTGGGAAAATTAAAAATTATTTTCCATTTTGAACAATTAATTTTTTTAAATTGTTTAACAATTTCTAAAAATGTCAAAAAAATCTAGATTTTAAATAAATTTTTTTATGTTGAAGTATTTATCAAAATTTTAGGAATAATTCGAATCAGTTCAAAAGATGTTTGAAACTTCTTCTTCTGGTAAAAATTTCATCTTTTTGGTTAAAAATGCAATTGTTTGGTTGAGAATGAATCTGTTTTGGTTAAACGTGCAACTATTTTGTTTTTAATTTGTCTATTATAGTTGAATTCACCTGTAATTTGTTAAAAATCAATTATTTTTGACTGGGCAGTCATCTCTTTGGTTAAACATTTAACCATTTTGTTGAACAATCACTTTTTTTTCAAATAATTTTCTTAACTGAAAATTGAACTATTCCATTTTTGTTGAAAATGGATCTTTGTTATTCGAAAATTCACGTATTTTGTTAAAAATTCGTCTTTTTTATAGAAAATTAATGTTTTAAGTTGAAAATTCAGATTTTTATGGATAATTCCATTGGTTAAAAATTTAACTATTTTGTTGAAAATTCGTCTTTTTTGGTAAAAAATGTGTCTTTTTTTGGCACAAAATTTTTGTTCGGTTGAAAATTCAATCATTTGGTTTAAATATTAATTATTTGTGCGAGAGAAAGATTTGTTATTTTTTTCCTTCATAAAGTTGTCGGGGTTAGTTAGAGTCGCCCTAAAAAAATTTTAAACTTTTGAAAAATCAGTCATTTTCAATTTGATTCAAAACTTAATCTTCACTTTACCAGATTTTACACAAAAAATATTAGAATATTAGATTGTTTGCTCTATACAAAAAAAATCTGATTAAATAATATATCAATTCTAATACTTTTTTGTGAAACGGCTGCTTCAGGTGTGTTAAACTTACAAAATTGAAAAATTTTGCTTTACAATCTTTTATATTCTTTTTAGAAACTTAAAATTATTTGAATTTTTCCCATCAATCTTAACACATTTTATATTATTCTCTTGAAGCCTTTACAATTTTTGTAAACACTTCTAAATTTTATTGCAATATCTTCAAAAATCCAAATTTTGTTTAAAATTTTTTTAAATCTTAAATTTTTTAATTATTTTTGTAAAAACACGACTTTTAAACAAAATAGTTGAATCCTCAACCAAAAAAGAATATTATTCCACCACTTTGCTTTTTAAACCAAAAAAAGATAATATTTTTACCAAAAGAGATGAATTTGCTACAAAATAGTTAAATTTTTTAACCCGAAAATATGTATTTTCAACAAAAAAATTAATTTGATCTCACTCAGATAATAAGATTAACTGATAAAAAATCTTTATTCTGATTTCTGAATCTTAAACTTTTTTTTATAGAAAATAAAAACTAATAAAAAGCACCCTATTGTACTTGAAAGAATTTAAAGATTTTATTTTAAAATTCCAAAATGCGTTTCACATTTTCATAAAAATGTTTATAAAAAAAATATTATACTAAAGTTGAAATATCATTTTCTCCCTTATCCCTTGCGAATTTATTACAAAGTCACTAGATTTCGCCGGTTGTCACTGTCAGCTTGTGTCTTCCAGATGTCATCATAATAGGTATTTTTTTAATCTCAAAAAGCCAAAAATTGTTCTCATACACCCTCTCTTACCAAACCAATATAAACCGATTCCCCCAAAATCTAAAAATTGATACATATGTCGATAAATAACTGTCTAACCAATCTCGTATTTTTCTCGTAACCTTCACGTCCTTCGAATCTAAAACATCCACACCCCAGAAAATTCCCTAGACTCCTCCACCCTATTTTCTCGTTTCCCCGGTTTCCCCCAAACCCTTGTCCTCACCCCGTCAACAGTTTAAACGCAACCCTCGTGTCGCGAATTCCAGACATTGTTTACAGAAGTGTCGGTGCAAAAAAGGCAAAGGTATAAATCGCGAACTGACAATCGACCGCGGGCGGATATCGTCCAAATGCGATTCTCTCGCTTCCTTCCGGAAGGATCGTCGGCTAATGAAGAAATTCAGTGCGATTTAGTGATTCTCTCTCCCTCCCCGCCTCTGAGACTTTTTAATCCGTCATGCGATGTCGCGCAGCGCGTTGAACCAGAAAAAAAACCCCGAGTCTCCATCTAACCATCTAACCTCAAATTAAATCCCAAACTCCGCTAATCAAAAGTCTCTCTCGTTCCCCCGAAATAAAAATTGTCTTCTTCTGAGAAGAAATTATGCGAGACTCGGATAAAAGGGCAGGGACGAGAAAGTGGTTCATTTTTTTCTAGCCAGTGCTCAAAATCAGTCTAGTTTCCAAACTCGGATTTTTTTAGTTTTTAATCAAGTTTCGTGAATCGGGAGTGCGACGAAGAGGAAGAGAGAAGGAGAGAAAGGGAGAGAGAGAGAGCTAGTGTGGTTCTTGTACCAAATTCCCGGTGTCAACTCGATGGGATCCGAATTCCTGACGTCACGGAGCCAATATGGCGTCTACAATAAGCAGGTAACCTAACCTCAAAACGGGAGTTTCATTTTGTTTTCTAATACCGACAGTTCGAGTATCTTTGCCCTGCGGAGATGCAAATTGCCGAAAGGTCTTGGTTCCACGCGTCCCTCGAACCATTTCTTTCCATTTGGAGCAAGTAAGTCCAGTATTTCGAGTTTCGCGACGCTTTTCGACGACGCTTTTCACGCAGTCAAGAGACACTTCGACAACAAAATTTGACTCGCGATTTTCTAGTCTCGCTCTCGGGAGATAGTAAAGTAACTGAGTCGGTGCTTTGATTGTTCGAGTGCAATGGAGAAACGGTGAAAAGGGATTTCGGCTTTGAGATTGCGGCTTTTTTCGAGAAATGCAGGAGGATATTCGAAACAGAGTTTTGTGCCGAGATTGCCGAAATTCGGCGATTTTCCCGAAAGGAAAAGTGCAGTTGGTGCAGGGAGTCGAGAGTGCCGTTTGATCGACGAAATTTTTAAAGGTCGGTGTGATTCGTGTGATTAGAAGATAAAGGAGGAAAGTGGACCTGAAAGCGTATTTATCAGAGTAGTTTTCGGTTTCGAGAAAGTTTGGCACGTTTCAGGTCGAGATTCTTCTTTTTTGTCTCGATTCAAAATTATTGAAAGAATCAATTTTCGAGAGGATAATTTATCGATTTTTTTCTAGTGTGATTAAGAAAATTTGCTGATCAGTTTTGACTTGAGTTCAAGACTCGTGGTATCGATTAAGTGGGGTCAAGTTCCCGAATTTATAAGGAGCACTAGCAAAAGTAGTGGCTGTAGTTCCTCAAGTTTGATTTGATCGATTTACGATAAAAAAAATTTTCCATGCTGATTTCATTATTTTGAGTATCTATACCTTTTGAATACGTGGTGTAATTAAAAGCAATTAATACTTATAAAATGTCGCTATTCATCTTTTTTTTTTTTGGTTTTATTTTTTCAAGTGTAAAATGGAATATGTAACCCGGTTTTTTTTTCAATCAATTTTTCTCTAGGCTCGTTTTTATTGTTAGATATTACGGAGAGACACCAGAAAATTTTTAGAGCACATTATTATTAATAGAGTGTTATTAAATTGAATAATCTTGTTACATATCAAAAGTAATTCATTATAGTTACGTTGTCCTTATTTTATGTCTTGTGAATACCAAATAGCTTTAAATGTCACTTGTTTCTTAAAATTGTTTAATGTTTCAATTTGAAATTACACAATGTTGAGAACATCAAATTTTAATGCTTCTAACCACTTCGAATATAAAATAATTAAGGTTTTAAGTTAAGAAATTTAATTTTTAACTCGTCATTACAAGTTTCAGGGTGTTCATCCTACCCGAAAACCCATGAATTGTCAGGGAATTTTTTTGAGGACGTGCTTATTTTTTAAAAAGTCTTTGTTTGAAATTATATTTTTTCTGAAAATTTAATTATTCTTTTTTTTTTATTGAAAATTGATGCTTTTAGTTGAAAATTCAAGTCGTCTTATTTGGATGGATTTAACTGTTTTTGATTAAAAATTAAAATCTTTTTTGTTTGAAATATCAACTACTACATTTTTCGCTCAGAATTCATTTTTTTAAATGAAAATGTAATTACTTTGTTAAAGGTTCAACTCTTTTGTTAAAAATTATTTTTTTTTGGTTGAAGATTCATAATTTTAATTGAAAATTCATCTCTTTGGTTGAAAAATGAGCTATTTTGTTGAAAATTCGTTTTTTCTTAGGCTGAAAATTAATATTTTTATTGAAAATCTAACTATTCCAGTTAAAACGTTAACTACTTTAGTTGAATATTCCATAATTTTAGTTAAAAATTCATCTCTTCGGTTGAACATTAATTTTTTTTTAATTAAAAATTTAACTGTTTAATTTTTTATTGAAAAGTTGTCTTTTTTCGTTGAAAGGTCGTATTTTTGGTGAAGTTAATCTTCTTGGTTGAAAATTAATCTTTTGGTTTAAAATTCAATTATTCCAATTAAATATTCATAGTTTTAATTGAAAATTCATCACTTTGTTTGACATTGTAACTACTTTTTTGAAAATTAGTTTTTTTCTTGTTGATGCTGAAAATTCATCTTTTTGGTTGAACATTGATTTTTTTAAACTGAATATTTAACTATTCAATTTTTGGTTAACAATTTATCTTTTTTAGATGAAAATTCATTTATTTTGTTGAAAAAAATCTGATCTTTATTAGTTTAAAATTCAACTATTTGGTTCAAAATTTTTCTTTTTTAGTTGAAAATTCATCTATTTCGTTGAAAGTTCATGTATCTTGTTGAAAAATTTCCTTTATTGGTACAAAATTAACATTTTTGTTTGAAAATAAAACTACTCGGTTGAAAATTAAACTCTTGTTAAAAATTCATTTTTTTGTACAAAATTCATCTATTCCAGTTGAAGATTAATAATTTTAGTTGAAAATTCATCACTTTGGTTGAACTTTTTTTTTAATTTTTCGTTGAAAATTAATTTTTTTGACTGAAAATTAAACTATTCCATTTTTGGCTCAAAACTGATGGTTTTCAATTAATAATTCAAGTATTTGGTTGAAAATTGAGATTTTTGTTTGAAAATTCAACTATTTCAGTTAAAGATTCATCATTTTAGTTGAAAATTCATCACTATTGTTCAACAGTAATTTTTTAACTGCAACTTTAGCTATTCCTTTTTCGGTCGAAAATTCAAATATTTTGTTCATTATGGATGAAAATTTATCACTTTGGTTGAAAATTTGTTGTTTTTTTGTGGAAAATTAATGTTTCAACTGAAAATTTAACTATTCCATTTTTGGTTGAAAACTCAACTATTTGGTTTCGGAATTCATGTATTTTGTTGAAAAATCGTCTTTTTTGGTAGAAAATTAATCTTTTTTGTTTGAAAATTCAACTATTTGGTTAAAAATTCATCTATCTGATTGAAAATACAATATTTTTACTTGAAAAGTTAGGAATTTGAAACGGTTTAGATGGATTTGAATATAGTGCCCACATTAATTATACATAAATATTCGCTGTATTTTGAGTGTAAGAAAATAAAATAAAAATTTGTTTGAATTATTATTTAACTTCGTGGACTTTAGGGACAAATTAAAGAAATGGTTAATTATCTTTTTAGTATTATTTAGGCACTGTCTATGGTTACGGAATTTTCCGTAACGTTAGCCCTGAACGAGCTGGAAAAGGGGTTAGAGTTACGGAAAATTCCATAACCATAAACAGTGCGTATTATTTAATTAATCGGTGGTGCTAATATATTTAAGAACATGTTTTGTAATATAAGTTTTCAAAGCCTTCCAAATTAAACGTATTCAAACCATTATTTGTAATAAACTCGCGAAACTGTATACATATTCCGAGTCGATTGTTAAAAAAAATTCAAAATATTTTAATGGTTCCGTACTGTGAAAAATTATACCTGGAATTGTCAGGGAATTTTTTTCCAGGATTTGAATAGATACCCTAAGTTTTAAATTTTAATATTCAAAATTGATTAGTTGTACTATTTGTGAAGTTATGAATGTTTAAAATTTTAGAGAGCTCAATTATCAATTTTAAACGCTCCAATTTTAATTTACGCATTTTAAAAGTTTTTATCTTACAGTTAAAATTGAAATGGTTGAATTTTTAAGAGTATAAGTTATAATACTTGATATTTGTTAATTTTAAGCAAGTAAAATAATAATCCTTTAAAGTTGAATTATTTTTATTTAAATCGTTTAAAATTATCAAATGTCAAGTATTATAACTTACACTCCTAAAAATGCAATCATTTCATTTGTAATTGAATAATTAAAACTTTTAAAGACTATAAAGGATCATTCACAAAATACGTGATACGTTCTGGGGGGGGGGGTATTTCAAAGTCTCATTATTCATGTTAAGTACAACAGAAAAAGCATCATAGGGGGGGGGGGTCAAAGTTTCTGGAAAGTTTATCACGTATTTTGTGAATGGCTCCTAAAGGACTTATGTGTAAAAACAGGTCTGCATTTCTCAAATCTAATTTATAAATTTGTAGTGTTTTGAATATTTTAAAATTCAAATATCACTTGCAATCACATACAAATTTATTTTTTTGAATGTATGCAATACAAATTTCTAATTATTTGCCACTTGGAATTACATGAAATTATATTTTTTCGAATGTATACAATACATATTTCAAGTTATTTTAGTATTTTCAAGCTTTATGTTTGTCATGTTCGATTTAGATAATTTTTTTATTTAGTATGTTCTATTTTTGGATGCCCAGTTTAAACTTGTTCAATTTTGAAAACTTGAACAAAATAAATTTTTTAATGGTTATACAGTTTTTGCGACATTAAATTTAAAATCGTTCGACTTTGCAGGATTTCAATTCCAATTTGCACATTATTGATTTAATATTGATTTAATATTGTACTATTTTATGCACTTTTAAATAAAACATTCGGTTTTGAATGTTTCTGGTACTATTACAAATATTTAAATTTTCAATTCAATCAAGTTTAAGGGTCAGCGCGAAAAAGTTGAGCAGAATATTGGATTTCTGATGGGTTTCCAGATTTCTATTTATCAATCAAATTTGTCCAAAAATGAGTGAATATAGCGCTCAAAAATTAAATAATAATTATACTTAAAAAATAATGTGAAGGATTTTAAAAATTGTGTGAAAATTGTTTTTTCCAACTTTTATGTCTAGTCTTATTAATTAACAACTAATGGGGATAAGAGGATAAACCAAGAGGTGGACCATTCCGATATTCCTCGTACAATCTCGAAATATTCTTATGTATTCCCAGATATTCCTTAGTATTCTAAAATATTTCCAAATATTCTCACATATTTCTCAGGAATCGTCATGCATCATATTCCACACCTAAATTAGGCTCAAATTGTTAAAAAGGCATGAAGCCTGGTTTATGTGTTTTTTGGGGCCTACAAATTTTTTTAAATCGGGTTCCAACTATTTTTGAACATGTAAAAAAAGCAGGCAATTTATTTTTTTGGAAATTCGGTATTTTTCCAAGTAATAAAGGTAGTTAACTTTTTCTTTTTCATTCTTGAGACGAGTTTCTTAAGTTTTTTACAAAAAGTTGCCTTATATTTTGATCCGTGCTTTGAGTATTTCAAAAAATGTTAATTTTTTCCCCCAAAATAGTTTTCTTTTCTGAGTTCTAAAGTACGAGTAAGACATCACTTGCTTATGAACCTCAAGTGGAAAAACGTTAGTGACATTGATTTTCTTTATTGTTAATTTTTTTTAACATTTGGTTTTTGTTAAAATTTTTATAATTCATGTATGTCGGGTGTTGTTTTCATGTGAATTCAAACAGATAGGAATGTTAGTAGTAATGTTTATTTTCTTAAAAATCAAAAATTTGGGTTTTAATTATAAATTTAGAAATATTAAAAATTGTATTTCGATATATGAACGTAAAATTCAAGACATTTTTAATTGAGATAAAGTGTGAGTGACGAAAATGAGGTGGATTTTGAAGAGAAAGCACGTCACTAACCTTCATATCACGTAGTTCAAGCGTATATCAAACGTTTTTTATGAAAATTTACTAAACACAATGATTTTGAAAAAAACTCAGATTTTCTTTCACTTGTTACTTGTGTTTTATGTCAGGCAATAGCAAAAAAAGATGTATCCCTATATCTTTATCGGAATACTGCGTTTTATCCAGACACGCCCTCCGAAATGTACGCAAAAGTCCGTTTTCGGACAAAATGTCGTGTTCCGATAAGGATATTGGTATGAAACTTTTTCTTGGACTGCTGGACATCAAGTAGCAGTATTAATAAAATAAAATTGGAGAACCGGACGTTTAGACGAAAGTTAGAATTATTCCGAATTGTTGTGTGTACGTTTTAGAGTGCGTGAGTGGATAAAACCCAGTCTTCCGATAAAGATATTGCGATGAAACTTTTTCTTGTGTTATAGGACATCGATTTCAAGTAATTAATGAAAGAAAATTTGAGAACCGGACATTTAGGGGAAAATTAGAGTTTTTTCCGTCTTTTTCCTTATACATTTTAGAATGTTTGGGTGGACAAAACGCAGTCTTCTGATCAGGATATTGGGACGAATCTTTTTTGGGAGTTGCCTCACATCAAATAAATATAATTGTTGAATTAAAATTCGGGAACCAGGCTTTTAGTAGAAAGTTAGAATTTTTCCGAATATCAAATATAGCTTATTACATTAAAATAATAAATAAAGGGCGGCACTGCATACGGGTGTAAGTGCCAAAAACCGAATTTTACAGCAGACACAAAATACTGTCTTAACTTTCACGCAATTAATTTGAGTTTCATAACTTTTTTATTTTTGAATTTAAAAAGTATGAAAGTTTGTTCGAGCTTTTAGTTAGCTCTATTAATCCGCGTAAAGAGCGCTTAAAAAACCACGTGCGAGAAAGCTTTTATCGAAGATCAACGCGTCCCAAAAAATTCCAATTTTGACACATAAAAAGTTGCGTAACTGTTTTATTTTTTAATTTAGAACAAAAAAAAGTACTTTTGAGCTATTTTTTAACTTCATAAAACCACAAAAGGAACATCCTCAAAGAAACAGCCACATTCGAGAAAACCGCTAATAAATGGTGCGGTGCGTCCCCAAAAATGAAAATATGGACACACGAAGAGTTGCATAACTTTTGTATTTTTTTTAATTAAAAAAAAGAAAGTATTTTCGAGCTATTACTTAGCTCTATTGAAATTTAAAAATAAACGTCAAAAAGATGTAATTACTTTATTTTAAAAATACCAAACTTGGATTTCGACCTACTTCTAAATCGAACTGAACCATAATCTTCTACAGAAACGCGAGTTTGGTCAAAAAGTGTAATTTAAATCATCTAAAATCATATATTGCATTATTTTTACGAGAATTAAACAAAAAATTAATTTAAATAATTTTTTTATTTCAAAAGCTTAAAATGCTTGAATCTCCATTGATCATCATTTTTAATCGTTTAATTTAATTTTTAAAATTAAAGCTTTAATTTATAATTATATTATTTTAAATGCTACAAATTAAAAATTGCCTAATTTGAACATTTTTAAAAATAAAATTGTGAAGTTTACAGCATAAGAGCACTTTCGAAAGTGCTATTTATGTATCGAAATGTGTTTAAATTTGAAGTACCAAGAAAACATTTTCAAATCCGAAAATGACCGGGAATTTTTCCCGGTTTTTTTAAATTTAATAATTCATTTTTAAAATTGTGTAATTAGAATTATTTTACAATCTCGATTTTCAGTGATAAACCTTAAATATTAATTTTTACCAAATTGAATGCTTTAATTCAGAACAGCATAATATTACAAATTTAATTTAAAATTTCCAATTTTATTAGTTTCAATACAATATTTTTCAATGTTAAAAAGCTTTTACTTAAATTTGCTCAATTTTAAACGATTCTAATTTTAGATCCAATTTAAAAAACAACCTTGAACAGCTTGAGACTTTACATTTTTCAATTCAAAGTTACAGTTCTTAAAGTTTTAACATTTTAGTTTGGTAATTTCCAAACTTTCACGTTTTATACATTTATTTATTTGGAACTCGTATATGTTTAAATTTTTTGAGTTTTATATTATTGAGTTTTAAATGCTGTAATTATCAATAGTTCAATTTTGATATTTTTCAATTCCAAATTTTCCATTCTCTACAATTTTGATGAAAAGTTTCATTATTTAAGTAACTATAATGGGAAGTTTAAATAGAAAAATTCATTTTAATAATTTAGATAGACAAACTCATTCTTTCAGTTCTGTTAATTTTCATAATAAATTAAATTTAAAAATAATGGTTCTTCATCTGTTCAATTCGAAATTTTCATTGACGAAATTAATTTCTTCGTGGTCGTTGACCTGAAAACGTATTTATCAGAGTAGTTTTCGGTTTTGATAAACTTTGGCACGTTGGAGGTCGAAATTTTTTTGATCTCATTTAAAAATTATTTGAAGTTTTCAAGAATGTTTCGAATACAACTAAAATTTAATTAGATAGAGCAAGAAATATTCATAATAATGTCGTAAAACAAATGCACGCACAGATAGTTTGCTTCCGGCTTTGGAAAATAACAATCAAGTTTAGATGCACTTTTCAGGTTTACGTTACCAAAATATCGTTTTTCAATTTATTTGGAATTTTTTAAATTCCGAATGGATATCATTTTTTCGTCTCTTATGCCGAATTGTGGTTGATTTTGGTATTTCTAAAACAACAAGATTGCATGATAGGTTACGAAAGTAGTAGTTTTGTCAGTGTATTGTCATTTTTTTAAAACATATCGGACCGGAAGTTCTTGATATTAGAGAATTGATCGAGAGTCTCAATGAAGTAACCAATGGTGGATACTAGATACATTTACAGAATAATCAGAAACGAAGTGAAACCAGGGCTAGTGTATAGTAGAGGAAAATTGCTAAGAAACTAAATACAGAAAAAAAACTGTTTATTATCTTATCAGCTAAAGAAGGAGAGAAGCTTCAGAGTTGTGATGAAATATTCACCACTCTGATAAAAAAGATCGAAAAGAGGAAATCGAATTAAAAAACCCATACGGTGTTAAACATTGATCCTCTTTCATCAAAAAACTACTTGGAAATCAAACCAATCTCAATTGCTGATGTTCAGATACAATATTCTCCAGATATTGTCAAAGAGGATATTACTGGGACGGGAAACTTAGAAGACTATGACAGAATACAGGAAGTTCAGCAGATAACAGTAGACTAAATCCAGCGACAAAACTGTTCAATGTAAAAAAAAATCTATCAACAACAGAAACTACAGAATAATCATTATGGAAAGCTACCAGATGGTTAAGCAGTCTAAGCAATCAATACCGTCTATACATAAAGAAAATGGCACCTGGGCTTGAAACGACCAAGAAAAAGATTAATCATTCGCAAATCGTCTGGAGAATGACTTCCAATATAAAGTAAATAAATTATAAAGCGCAAACAAGTGAGATTGTAATCCAGAAACCTGTATTGGCTTCTAGATGAAAATGCCTGTCATTCGAAAACAAGGTTCTCATCTACAAATGTATATTAAAACCCATCTGGACATATGGTATTCAACTCATGGGTACGATGAGCAACTCTTTAACATCCAGATTTTAGTTTCCTTGGATTTTTGCCCAAATTAATATTTTGCGCTGAAACTTTGGGATCTACAGAGGAACATAAGGTGTACCATTCTTTGTTTTAGATATTAAACCAATTATTTAACTTATTAAACAGAAATGAAGATTTTTTGTTGTTCTTTTGTATGACCCAAAGTTTTAGCGCAAAATATAAATTGCGTTGGGCAAAAACCCAGGGAAACTAAATGTGCGCATGACCTTAAAAACTATTGTGAAGGCTTCATGGTACCTTCGGAATGAAGTGATTAATCGTGACCTTCAGATTTGTTCAGTCAAAGAGGAAATCCAGAAAAAGGGTGCAGCCTAGGTAGAAAGACTCAATACTCTTAGATTCCCTTAAATTCTTCTCAATTTTCTTGAACCCATTTGAATTCTTTTGAATTCCCTTGGATTGTTTTTAATCAATTAAATAAATTCACATGTATGCATGCCTGCTACACATATATGTGGCCGTCCACGAAGAAAGGGACTACATTTTATGGGAGGAGCGATTGAAGAGGTGCGCATCTTCAATCGGTCCAGCCCAGTAACTCCATAAGAGGGCCTCACTTTGCAGTGTAACAGCAATTCTCATTTTGCAAGTAAAAGATTAATTTTTTATTATGAAAGAGCAACTAAAAAACTATCGATTGGTGTAAAAAAAAGTTGCAAGCATTTATAATTTTTCCTGGTCACTATTTGCCATAATTTTTATTCTTCCGAATAGCCGCATTAAATAATAAGATTTTTTTGAAAAAATAAATATTTCACAGAAAGAAGTCTTGATGGGTTTGTTTAAAAAAGCTAGACTTTAATTTTGTTAGAGTAATCAATCATAGAACTTTAATTCAGAACTTAAAACATAAGCTTTCTATAGCCCAAAGAAGTGTTGAAAAAGTCAAGTATACATAATTTTGTAACGTTAAATATTTCATTTTACAGTAAATTTTTATGATTGATAAAAAGGGCATGAGAACCACTTTCGAAACTACATCAGAAAACAATTTTTTATTTGTAGAAAAGGAGTTACTGACCACCAAAATTATAGCATCCGCACAAAACCCAAAACTTTCATCTCCTCCTCAATTCAAATTTGTCCAAATTGAAAATTTGTTCACCATACATTACCATCCAATAGGACTACACTTTTCTCAAATTTTGTTCCGTTCAGAGCGGAAACAAGGTCTATGACTTAATGTCTCTGTTTAGTAACATAAAAAAAATCTTTAAAAACATAAATTCAAAAAGTCAACTTTTGTAATAGAATTGCACAAAAAGCCTTTAAACGAGAAAAGTTTGTTTCCAAGAATCAGTGTGATCGGCTGATTAGAGAGAAATATATAACTAAGGAAAAATTAGTTTTGTGTGAAAACTGACTATCGTGGATTTCATTAAATCTCTCCACGTTAGGAGACCACCTGAATCCGAAAAAAACAGGTTTTACGATGGTGTCTGTCTGTCGTTATTGTGCCCTGTATACTGGATAACTTTTGAAAGACTAATCGGCTTGGATTGCGCTTTGGCACGTTTTTAGGGACCAAAAAGAAAGGTCCAGTTCATTAAACAGCCTTTTTGACCAACGGTTCTGGTTTTATCGATCGAAAATATTACTAAGAAATCCGAAATCCCATTTTTGCGGTCAAACTAGGCAAGATAAGAAAAAAATAAAAAATACTACATTGCATAATTTTTGACCAGAAAAGTATGTTGAAAATCCTTACCTTGTTTCTTTGAGATTTTCTAACTGTTTTGATAATTAACATGCATATGCTAATCCTAAATAAATTATTTTGATTTGACCTGGAAAATTAAACAAGACCATGATCGCCACCCTAAAAATCTGTAGGGAATGTAAAAAAGAGTTTTTATCGCCTGGGAAAACCTTGTGCACTAAAGGGTTAAATTGTCCGTTTAATCGACATCCAGTTTAGAGATGCGCATGCGAAGCTCGTAATTTCGACAGTAATTACTGATTAATTTCTGATTAATTTCGGATATAGCGGGAATTCCGGGTATCAAGTTGGTAATTACCGTAATTTAATTGTTTTCAGCAGCAAATTTTGAAATGGGAAATATGTTCGTTGTCTTCATTTGAATTTGAGTATCAACTGATCTCCTGTTAAAATGACTGAACGAATATAATACTAAAGTCCAATAATAATTGCAGATAATAATTAATATGTAGTAAAAATTTGTCCACTTATTCAATTAAAATTGATAATAGATGTTCTTTTTAGTTTATATCTAGATGACACTAACTATATTTCTGATCCGAATGTCGATCAACGAAAAGAAATTTGAAAGTGCAGGGTGGCCACTGGACCGTTATATCATATGAAACTGAAATTTGTAATTAGTTTGATACTTCGACTTGAACTTGGTTTGAGTTTGTGAAGTTTAATTTGTAGCAGTTTCAAGTATGAACTGATTCTATTTACAATGCATCATTCTGAAGTCCTTCACTTTGAAAAATTTACATTTTTCAGTCCTAATTTCTAATCCTCGTTCAAAAACTTTTTAAATACAATTTTGAAGGCTTGAAGATTTGAAAATTAAATACCTATGTTTGAAATTCAACAATTTAGATAGTACACAGTGTCAAGTCGATTAACAGTTAACATAAATTAATTAAAGATTTTAAAAATTGAACTGTAATGTTTAAAACGTTTTTTAAATCGATACGTTAAAAATTGTACTGTTTCGAATCGAAAGACTTAATAGTTTTAAAAATTTCAGATTGAAGCTTTATAAATTATTTTCAAATTTCAAATCATTTCAAATCCTTAAATTCGCAATTAAATGACACTGACAAATCAAAAACGTTTTTAAGGCTTTCCAAATTTTTCGGTTTAAAAATGTCCTAAATGAATCGTTAAAACTTTCGAGACCTAAATTTTGCATTTTGAATGTTACAATTGAAGCCGTTTGTTTGTAGTGTTTTAGTTAAAATAAAATAAATGAGCAAAAAGGACCCATTACATGTCCTCTACATGAATTCGGCCATAAAAAATATATGAATAATGATAATAATTTAAATAATTAAAAAACTCTAATCATAAAATTGACTAAAAAGTATGCTAATTATCGAAAAGGGATATAAGTAATTTTTAAAACGTCTGCTGATATAATGAAGGTTTGTAATTGAAAATTCTTCAACTTTGAACAATGAAACTGGCAGTGCGGATTTTCTTTTTGATGTTTTGATTCTGAGTAGGAGTTTCTCATTGATTCAAAATTGGCAACAAATATTAAAAATTTAAAAAAACGCGATTGTTTTTCTAAAATTCCAAATATTTCAAGTATGGAAATAAGTTCAGAAGAAAAAATATTCCTTCTGGAAAGTTGTACAGTAGATTCTGTTCCACTTTCCGATATTTTTCACGCAAGTTTTTAATAAAATGCGGACTTTTTTAATTCATTATTTTCCAAAAAAATTTAGATCATTAACTTTTTCTTTTTGATTCTGTGCATGGGATTTCCTCATTGTTTCAAAATCAGAAAAAGAGATATTTAAAAAACTGAAAATTAACAAATCCAAAAAATAAGGGAGCTGCGGAAAAAATTCAAAAGCAAAATTATTTGCTTCAAAAAGTTCTTCAAAAATTTCATCCATTTTTTAAATATTTTGCACCAAACATTTTTTTAGAAAATTATGTATTTTTGTAAATGCTACAAAAACGGTACAAAATATCGAAAAATGAAAAGAGACTTTTTATAGAACTCTTTGAATAGAACAATTTTTCTTTTGGATTTTTTTTCGTATCGATATTTGTTTTTAGATTTTGAAACAATAAGAAGAATTTAATTATTTTGAAAAACACCAGATTTCTAAGCATTAATAATATTCATTTTTTAAAGCTTCGATTTGAAATTTTTAGTTTTCAAGTCTTAATTTGTGATGAAATTGAGAGAAATGTTCCTTACAGAGGAAAAGAGATCTAATTAATTTTTCTGCAAAGAACCCTTTTCCACGGTGCATATTCTATATGCCTTTTCGGGAAATTAAGGATAGTTTCCCGTAGTATTTATTACTAAATGATTTTCCTCTATTATGAAACTTTTTATCATATTTTCCGAGTGACGTTCATCGAAATTTTTTGTTTGCTTTTATGATACTTAGATCTGTTTTCGACAATGAGATACAGGTAATTGATTTAGCTGTTGTTTTTCTTTACTGGCGGGTATTCTGATTAATTGCATTTTTTAATTTGATAAAATTATTGTCCTTATACGTGGTTGAACTTATTTTCAGTTTTTTGATAAAACTTACCCCCTTTTTATCGTAAGTTATATTTTAACCTTTAATATCAGCAGACATTAAAAAAAGTTATATTTATTGCAACATTCAGTAGAGGACATGTAATAGGCCCTTTTTGACCAACGGCGTCGATTTCAAATTGAAGAATATTGAACGCTTCTGTTTTGATATTTTACCATTTTGAATCTTTTATCTTAAAATATGGCCTGATTTTGAAGTCCTTAGAATTAAGACTATTCAAATGAAGGCTTCCTTTGTATACCTAAACATTGCCGAATTTACTGGTTTATTCTGGAATTAATTTCAAATGATTCGAATTTAGAAGAGTTCAATTTTAACTGCTTTAATTTGCAGTTTAGTTTAGACTGCTTCAAATTATAAAAAAAAATTAGCCTTAAAAGCTTGCATGTTTAAATTTTAATGTCCGAGAAAAATGTTTGCAAACCGGGAAATGACCGAGTCTTTTTTCTTGCATTATAGCGGCCACCTCGAATGCAAATTTTTTAAATTTTTCATATTTCAATGTCTTGAATTTAATATATTTAATTTGGAACGATTACAAATAATTTGAGTTTTGCTGCCTTTTTAATAGCGAAATTAGTTATATTTCGACTGTTTAAAAATGAAAAAAAAGTGGAATGTACAGAAATTTCGTCTGTGATTTGAGTGCCCATCCTGCAAGAGAATCCACTTTTAAACATCGATGAATAACTAGTCCCTTTTTTCAGATGGATAATCACGGCTGACTGGTAACCGGCGGACTCTCTCGTGGTGGCGCTGGCGTCAAGATGGAGCACCTTCAGGCCGCCCTGGACCCCAGGAAGCAGGAACTGTTGGAGGCCCGCTTGCTCGGAGCTCGGCCGTCTGTAGGGTCACAGATCCAGACGGGTCCCCAGTCCTCCGTAAACTCTGGTCAGTCCATTCACAGTTCAGACTCTAACATGAGCACCGGCTCAAACCACAGTGATAAAGAAATAGACCCCAATACTCCCGAGAAAGTCCCTCGGACTCCCTCGGAGCGCAAGAGGAGACGCAAGGCTGATGACTCCGGCGGTGGTTCCGCCTCGACAAAGCTCTCCCGACCGATGATTCCCGACAAGAAAATCAACGACTTCTTCGCTAAGCCTCACCACTCGCCCCAGGCCCCACAACCCCTCGTAGACTTTGCTCTCATGCATCCACCGAGATCTCACCCCCAACTTCCACCCGGCGCTATGGTCAACAAACAAATGCAGACCGAGCTCACTTGCCAACTCATCCAGGAACTCGAGACGCAAGCCTCCTCTGACCTCGAGCTCCACAACAACAAAATCGACGAGCTCAACCGAACCGCCGAGGAACTCAGGCATCAAGTGGCTAGTCAGAAGAAAGTCATCGAGGAGCAGAAGCTGCATATTAATAAGTGTATAGACGTCGTTAAGAAACTCCTCCAGGAGAAATCAAACATAGAAAAGAAAGAAGCCAGGCAGAAATGCATGCAGAACAGACTCAGGCTCGGTCAGTTCGTCACTCAAAGGGTAGGCGCCACGTTTCAGGAGAACTGGACCGACGGCTACGCCTTTCAGGAGCTCGCCAGACGCCAGGAAGAGATTACAACCGAGCGTGAGGAGATAGACCGGCAAAAGAAGTCCCTTCTCAAAAAGAGGCCCTCGAATTCCGAGACAGGAAGGAAGAGAAACCAGGCGCAGTCCGCCCTCCACAACGGCACCGAAGCCACTTTTCTGAAGCCTGATGCAGTGCCTGGCTCATACACATGGCAGGAATACTACGTCGCTGATGAAATTCTCAAACTCAGGCAGAACGCGCTGAAGAAGGAGGACGCGGATCTTCAACTGGAGATGGAGAAGCTCGAGCGGGAACGCAACCTTCACATTCGGGAACTGAAGCGGATCCACAACGAGGACCAGTCCAGGTTCAATGCCCATCCGGTTCTTAACGAGAGATACCTGCTCTTGATGCTTCTTGGGAAAGGCGGCTTTAGCGAAGTTCACAAGGCCTTTGACCTCAAAGAGCAACGCTACGTCGCCTGCAAGGTGCACCAACTCAACAAAGACTGGAAGGAGGACAAGAAGGCGAATTATATCAAGCACGCCCTCCGGGAATACAACATCCACAAGGCACTCGATCATCCTCGGGTCGTAAAACTCTACGACGTCTTCGAGATTGACGCGAACTCCTTCTGCACTGTCCTTGAATACTGCGACGGCCACGACCTGGACTTTTACCTCAAGCAGCACAAGACCATCCCCGAGAGGGAGGCCAGGTCGATCGTGATGCAGGTTGTCTCTGCGCTCAAGTACCTCAACGAAATCAAACCTCCGGTGATCCACTATGATCTAAAACCAGGGAACATTCTTCTAACGGAGGGGAACGTTTGTGGGGAGATAAAGATAACGGACTTTGGACTGAGTAAAGTGATGGACGAGGAGAATTACAATCCGGATCACGGGATGGATTTGACTTCTCAGGGGGCGGGGACTTACTGGTATTTGCCGCCCGAGTGTTTTGTCGTGGGGAAAAATCCCCCCAAGATTTCCTCCAAAGTGGATGTGTGGAGTGTCGGGGTGATTTTCTACCAATGCCTCTACGGAAAGAAGCCTTTCGGGCACAATCAAAGCCAGGCGACGATTCTAGAGGAGAACACGATTCTGAAGGCGACGGAGGTGCAGTTCGCGAATAAGCCGACGGTTAGCAATGAGGCGAAGGGATTTATTAGGAGTTGTTTGGCGTACAGAAAGGAGGAGAGGATCGACGTTTTGGCGCTCGCGAAACAGGAGTATCTGCAGCCACCGACCCCGAAACACGGGAGGCAGGCGAATAGTCAGCAGCAACTGCAGCAGCAACAGCAGCAGCAGCTGCAGCAACAGACTTCGTTCACCACTGGAATGTTCAGTGGGATGAACGCATCGAGCAGTTCGTAGTGAAAGAGAGAAAGAGAGAGATAGACACTGGAACTGATTTATTATAAACTGATAACTGAAATGAGAAAGTGAATGACATTGTGTAAAAATGGAATTCATGATATTGTGTAAAAAATTGTATGTTTTACATGTTTTATTGCAGAACATGAGTTGTACGAATGAGATGCTTGATTGCAAGTAATGAATGACTAATAAAAGAACCTTGCAAATATTATTATCGTGTCACTTTACGTCGTCTGCTTTAGGTAAAGGATAATGATATTCATTAAAGGTATTTTACTTGTTGTAGGAATGAAATATTTATGAAACTGGGCGAAAACACTATTGTAAAAATTAATAAACGACGCATTCATAGATTATGACGTTTTTTTACTTTCTTTTATTTTGAGCTTTTTTGACGATGGTGAGTTTCGAAACTGTGATTGGAGTGACCTTTAGGGTTTCAATTTGTCAACGTTTGTAAGGACAGTGTTGAATGTACATTGAAAATGTAGAACAACGTAGATGTATTCCGAAAATCGAAAATTGTGTATGACAAAGCGAATGGTTGTTGTACTACTTTTGTGGCTTTTTTTTCTAGAAAAAGAGAAGTTTTGTTACTGGCGACAGTAAGAAAGTGTATTCTAACTAGAATTTGCTTTGTGACACAAAAACAACATTTATTAAGGATGTTACATACATATAGTATTTTTAAGCGACTATAAAGATATTTGAGGTTTTGGATTTCTTTGAACGCTGAAAAGGAATTTTCTTTCTTGCGCTACGTACCAAAATATTGTATTCGGGTGTGAAAAAGTCCATTAATATTTGTCAAGATGAAAACTAAGTTACGGGCTTTTAATGACTTTTAAGCGACTCAAACAAAATTTGCAAGAGCTCATCGTTTTTAATTTAGTGCGGAAAGAAAATGCTAAAATTAATCAAATCATTTGAGTGGAGCAAAAAAAGTTGTGGTTTGGCGCTCGAAAGAAGTAAAAAAGAAAATGTTGAAATCAGTTAATATCTTCTGTTTGGTTTTTGAGTATGAAATTTAAAAAGAAATCCCCTTTTGGCCAAATTATTATGGCGGATTATTTGTAAGTCACTTTTTTTTCGTAGTGAACACTATAAAATATTAGAAATTGAAAAATACTGCGCAACTTCCAATTTTTTTAAATTGTACATGAGGAACTTAAGATTTCTTCAGTTTGAATGCAAGTAATAAGTCATTATTTTGCTGAGGTTTACTAAAACTATTTTTTTAATTGTTTAGATTCGAGAATTTTGTAACGTCAAGAATTAGTCTCTTTTATTCTCATTTTTTTATTGTTCACTATTAAAAATTGTACCTAAAAAATTGTCATAATTTTTTTCGTACGTACGTGAAATTTTATGAATTGTCAAATTGAAAATCCAAACATAAGACATTAACCGATTTATATTATTTTTTTGCTTCTTTCAGATGCCAAACTACAACTTTGGTTTTCCTCGGCTCAAACGATTCGATTAATTTCAGCATTTTTACTCTGCCCTTGTATATGTAATTTTTAAATTGTAAAATCGTTTAAATTTCGAGAATAAAGGGACACTTTATTTTTTAATTAATGGAAATGTCATTTTGAATATAATGAATAATGATCAGTATTTAAATTATTTAATAATAAAATAAACACTAAAATTGACTTTTTTGTATATATTCCTAAAGGATGGAATTAATTTTTGAAATGACACTCTATTAAATATATAATAAAAAATTCTTTGGAAATTTGGACGTTTTTATAATTCTTTATTGGCTTCATAATGCATAATTAAAAAAAACAGGGATGAATTGGAGCTTCATTTCTAAAATAATTGTAAAACCGCTGCTTGAGGTTGAATACACTGTGAATATTTTTTTCGATTTGAGAAATAAAAGGCCATTTCAAACTCCTGTGAAATATTTTTGCGCCTTACGATGAAGAAATGAAAATTATAGAAATAAGAATTAGAAAATCTCTGAAAAATCGTATTTCTGACCTACAGATCAAAATGTTGGCCTTTAAACATTTTTTTTTCAATCTGTAAAAGATCAGGATGTTTTTTCATACAAAAAAATAAGAGAATTCCGTTTCAGCATTTGTAGAAATACAAAAAAAAATGAGAATGCATGATGTGAGGCATTCTAGTGAAGGTTTTGGGCATGGCAAAAACACTTACACAAACATTGCTTAAAATTGTTCTTATTATTAGGGGCTTTCAAATTAGTTCGAAATGATCGAGATTTTCAATCAAAAATGTTGATTTTTATCTTGTGAAATTTTTATAACTGAATTGTTCATATTTTAATTTAACATTTATCGTTTAGTCCTTTTGTAACTTAAAATTGTACAAGACTTGTACAATTATTACTGATATAATGTGCAATTCAGCCAAGATTATGTAATTAAAACTTCAATTTTTATAAATGAATAAAACTTCATCATTCTTTCATTGTTAACGTTTAAATTAGAAATTATTCACATTTTCACGATTTCATTTTTTTCTGGAAATTTCACATAGCCGGCAATTTTCTAATGTTGGGTATTTTTCATGTGAGCCTTTTTTGTTACAAATTTCGTTTTTCTCGCTTTTTTAGACCAACTATCATTTCTTTTAATTAAAATTAATATTTAAATTGTTCCAGATTACATTTTTTAATTTTAAAAGTTTTAATTTCAAATTCCGCAGTCGTGAATGAATTGTTCAAGTTTTATCAATTGAAAACTGAAGCTATTTAACATTTTACGAATGAAAATGAAAATTGAACAATTTTAAAATTCCATACATTAAACATTAAAGCATTTATTACAATTTTAATCTTTCAATTTTGAAAAAATATCCAATTGTAAGCAATTCAAATTTTTACATTTTCAATTTGAAGTCTTAAGATATAAACAATTTCTAATCTGAAACATTAAAAAATAAATATTAAATATTCTGTAAATAGAAGTGTTCACAAATAAAAAATCAAAATAAAAACTAAACATTTTCTATTAGAATCTTTTAAAACAGTCGAAAACCATCCAATTTGGAAATAAGTGTATATTTATTTTTAAGAACAAAAATTAATTTTGCCACGCCGAAAACCATCCTTTGAAAATCTATGTGTTTGCTTTTTGTATTTCAAAAAATGGGATTTCCTGATTCCAGTAATAAGAATAAAGATAATCCATTTGATGGATTTTTTTCAATCGAGTTTAAAATGTTCCAAGAAATATGACAAAAATCACCAGTTGAATAATAATTTCAAATGATTCTCTAACTAAGGGATGTTTTTCTGTATCAGAAATTAAATTTTAAAACATTTCGTCATTAATGTTTACATTCAAAATTCACCAGAGTCGAGAAAGACTAATCATGAAAAATAAGTGATTTTATGGAACTGTAAATAATAAAAAATATCAAATTATTTTCAAGTTTTTTTCCGGTTTTGATTTTTTGCTTTTTTATTGTGATTTCCTTTTTATTCCATGGGGTTAAAAAAATACTTTAGCCTATTTTTTGCCTTAGGGACTAAAACTGAAAGACGTTTTTTTTTCTTTGAAATTTTAAAAGTAAAACAACAAAGTCTGCAGTTCCAAATTATGGTAAAATGTTTCCAACACTTAATTATAAACTGAATTCAACTTTTTAAATGTATTGCAATTTATACTCTTGCTTAATTTTGAAAGCTAATGAATTCAAATGCTTTTAATTTTAAAAGTATTGCTCTCTAAATTTAAATGCTTTCAAATTTTGATGCTTACTAAATTTAGACTAGTCAAAATTGGTCAATTTCCAAAATTTTGATACTTTCAAGTTTAGTAAGCAATAAAATCTGGAACATTACTAAAGTGAATCAAAATATAAAAGCATCCAAATTCGGAAATCCTAAAAAAAAAGAATCCGAAACTTTACTCCAATCACAGTGATATATTTTTTTTTAATATAATTTTTTGAAAGAAGTTGAAATGCGAGATCAAATAAAAAATTGTAACGTCGACGAGCGAAATGTGTTAATAAAACGCCGATGGAGATTTTCGTTAAAGAAATCATGTGATCGAATTGTTTTCCTTTTTTTTTTTGTTCTTTTTTAGGGTTATTTCGAGATGCTGAGAATTCTGTGATGGTATTCGAAATTGTCTGTATACTAAAATTACAAGTCCTTTGTAACTAGGAATTATAATAATAATATTATTATAATGACTATGATCTATTGTATTGATTTTAAATTCCAAAGCGTAGAGAGTTTGAGGAACCTTGGTATATTTATTATTATCTTTATTATTATTGCTATTGTCCTTGTGATGATGATAATAATATTTATTATTATCTGATTATTAATGTGAAAAAAGCGTTGATTGTGTAACCCAGTTTTTTAGTTTTGACTGTTGAAACTCAAGAGATCCTTTTTTAGGGTTTTTTTTAAGCCTGGAAGCTTTAAATCTTAACAATTTACGAATTGTAAACACTTTTTGAGGATTTATGATAGTAATAAAATTAGATAATGTACTTTATATCTTTTTTGGAAGTTAATTCATTTAAAAATGTCTATCAATTTCTTATTTAATTTTTTTTGATCGATGAAAATGAAAAATGAAAGTTTTTCACGTTTTGAAATTTAATTTTCTTAAATGAAATATTTTCTAAAAATGAATTTCTAAAGCAAATTTTATTCCAAATTTTGATTTATTTTACTTGTTGTTTTTCTATTATTGATTTCAAATTTGATTTATTTTTACTTCTTTTATTCTCGATGTCAAAACTTTTCAACCCGAATTGTCTACACACAGAATCCAAATTCTCTATTAAAAAATTAAAGTTGAAGAATAAATAGCGTAAAATTGAAATTTTTTAAAATTTGGTTTTGAAAATCAGATTTGAAATTCATTTAAATGTTTATTATTTATTTACATTAAAACATTTCGTTTGCAAATTAATTTCAAGTTTTGAGAGTTTATTTTTCTTATTATTAATATTATTCCAAAATATACTTCATAATCGCTTCGAGCGACACCAAACGGAGAAAACTGAAAATAACGAGCAAGTAGATTATTGTCTCTTCATTTTTCACCCTTGTTCCAATTTGTTTCGTCGACTAGACGTACATTTTTCGAAAAATAATTCTGCAAAGTGACATGAGTGAATAAATCATCGCCTAAGAAAATAGTTTGGACTAAAACAAGGTGCATATATATATATATATATATATATATATATATATAT
>CAKNYM010050107.1:113488-163220 GCA_932195095.1 Andricus curvator | reverse complement strand
CCAAAATGAAGCCCTCCGTGCCCGACTTCAATCCGGGTGATCTAAGGAAAGCAAACGTTAGCTCATACGACATCGACTGATCTTCCACATTTCTGTGGAAGATGCCGTGCATCCTCTTGTCGAGGAGCTGTTCGTGGAAGTTTTTCTCCTGTGCTTTCTTAATCCGGGCCTTCAGGAGTGAGTATTCAAGATGGATAAGATTTGATGCATTTTGCTCACCCCTAATATTGAAGTCAAGGCCGAGTGTTTCAGCAGCCTCCTCCGCTGCTTTGTACAGAAACGCCCCTTTTCCCACTTCTTCAATATATATATATATAATTTATTTTAATAAACAATTATTTTATTAAATTTGTTGGGAAATTAGCGGGCAATTGTTTCAAATTCTACCATAATTTTTTCAATTAAAGGAAAATTATTAATCACTATAATTTTTGTCTTTGTTGTAGAAATATCTTTTTTAATTTTGAATACGATTTTCGAATTTAAAAAGTTCTTTTTAATTTAATTAGTTATTCTTTGGTAATTTCAATCAATCAATTTTGCACTTATTTTGTAAATAAAACAATTCGTTGGATTGCAAAATATATATTTTGAATGATTCTGAATTTTATATCAGGAGGTGTTTTTAATTATATAATTACACTTTTATGCGTAGTGGAAAAGCTCCTCAGCGATATTTGAAACCTTCTAGCGGAAACTCAAGTTGTTTGCAATTTTCATGTGCGGTGTTTCTTTATCTTGTTCATGATAATAATCAAAGTCCTTAAACTATCTTTTGCAGTTACAAATGCAAATAAAAATTCATTTGTTTTGTCATAACTAAAAGGAAAGTCACTTTTCAAAAGTTTGATATATAAGTCAGAACTTATTTATCTTTATTTTGTCATTGGTTACTTTAGTAATTACTTAAAATCGGCGAATAAAACAATTTTTCTATAATATTTTCAAATTGCGTTATGCATTTTTGTTACTATAACTAGTAACAAATTTTTTTTAAACTTAAGTCATATAGTCCATTCAATGAAAACTAGAAGAAATATCCAATTTCTGCAACATTAATTAACAATTCGTAAATAATGTTATTTTCTAGAGAAAAATGTTTTGTTTTTTTTTTTAATCGAGGAAAAAATGTTTAAAATCGAGATATAAAGGAATATTTATGTATTTATATATGTTGTTTATTTAGTCTTAGTTTTTGTTTTTAGTAATTCTAAATCGTAACTTAACGAAAATGTCCTAAACGCTAATTAGCCCTTTTTGTTTTTCAATTACTTTTTATTTTGTTATGATTTTATTTTTCTTAAATGTTTCTAAGATTCTAATCAGTATTTATTAATAAATATTTTGAAAAATTAACTAACATATAAGAATGGAACGATTTGAAGAGTCCATTCAATGAAAACTATGAGAAATATCCAATTTCTGCAACATTAATTAATAATTCATAAATAATGTTATTTTATAGATAAAAATGTTTTTTTTATCGAGGAAAAAAAGTTTAAAATCGAGATATAAAGGAATATTCATGTATTTATATATGTTGTTTATTTAGTCTTAGTTTTTGTTTTTAGTAATTCTAAATCGTAACTTATTGAAAATGTCCTAAACGCTAATTAGCCCTTTTTGTTTTTCAATTACTTTTTATTTTGTTATGATTTTATTTTTCTTAAATGTTTCTAAGATTCTAATCAGTATTTCTTAATAAATATTTTGAAAAATTAACTAACATATAATAATGAAACGAGTTGAAGAATAATTACACATACGATTTTAGTTATTCAGAACTATTTTTTTAATTAAAAATAATTAGAAACATCTATAAAAATTCCGAATAAAATAGATGTTTTTAATTGTAAAAAAACTGTTATAGATGTCTAAATCTTCAAACATTAAATTTAAATTATTGTAACTCAATTGTAATAGAGTTACATAACATTGAAGTAATATAATGTTACGTCACAGTTATATAACTCAATTAGAATGAATGTTAAAGGCCTATGTG
Organism: Andricus curvator; assembly: GCA_932195095.1. Classification (NCBI taxonomy): domain Eukaryota; kingdom Metazoa; phylum Arthropoda; class Insecta; order Hymenoptera; family Cynipidae; genus Andricus; species Andricus curvator. The sequence goes on along the minus strand of CAKNYM010050107.1, from coordinate 161,218 downwards.
ACACTTTTTATGTAGAAATGTTATCTTATTATTTAATGTTTCTCTTTTTCAAATTTAAATTTGGCATTTTGAACGACTGGAATTCAATAATCAATAATGGCGAAACGAAAGGTCGAATTTCTTGGCGAAAATGATTTAAATTCAAACGAACTCAACATCCATTATTTTCGAATTTCCTGGGTGATTAAAAACTACGATTCGTCGGTTTCAAAAACTGCCATCGAGTCTCCAAAGGTTTCATCTTCACTAAATGCTTCAACCCGACAATGGTTTCTCGAATTTGAGCCAAAGCCCATTTCAGCAGAAAGTACAGAGTCTTTCGAGATAGCTCTGAAGAAAACAGTTCCAGGCTATGACTACGTTAAAGCTTTTCTTTAAGAAAGTTTCTCTTTTCCCTCATAAAAACACCAGCGAAAAATACAACTGTGAAGGCCACAGAAAAATCCTCCCATCTGGAAACTTCATTTTTTGGAAATCAAACATCAGTGAAATCACAAAAATGCTAAAATGGGACGAAACATACCAAAATACTACTTTATTTATAATCTCCTGAATAAAAAAAATGTACAGATGTAAATTTTCTGATAGGAAAAAAATTCCACGCCCAATAAACAATTTTGGCAGCCAGAAGTACAATTTTTGCTGAAATGTTTTTTCAACAAAAGGGAGAAGAAAATAAGGATTGTTCAATTGTTGAAGTTGTGGGGGTAGAAATTGAAGTTTTTGAGATCTTTCTGCATTTTCTTTACTGTGGAAGGGTACAAAATTTGATTAAATTCTTCAAAGACATCTGTTCAAAATTTATAAGCGCGAATATTACATCACTTGGTTTTCTATAATTTATTTATAATTCATGCCTTAAAATTGAAAATAATTTCAAACTTAAAGGGCCTTAAAATGAGCACAGTTTTTTAAATCCAGCATTTTTTAAAATTTGTAATCACGATAATAAACTTTTTCTTTTAGATTCTGTTGGGGGTTGAGGATGAAGTCGAAAATTAACAAAATAGTAATCGTTTTTCTGAAAACATTTTTTTTTAATATCGCAAGGAACGGAAAAAAAGTGCGAAAGCAAAATTTTCTCTTTCGAAGACACCGAGCCTAAAAATTTTTTGGATCAAAAAGTTTCATAATTAAAATTTTAAATTTTTTAAATCGAAAATTAATTAAAATTACAACTGAAGCCTTAACAATAAAATAAAATTCAAGCTTAGGAGGCGTTAAAAGAATACGTAACGCCTTTAGGAGGGGGGGGGGGGGGGTACACCTCGAGCGTTACGCCAATGTTAAACTTACACTTAATATAGAAAAAGCGTAAAAATGTCAGGAAAAAGCGTTACTTATTTTTTGAACGGCCCCTTACAAATTGAATCAGCTTTTTTTATATATGTAGAACGATATGCCTAAAAAATGTATGGAAGTACCTATTTGATATTAAAAATATATCAAAAATTAAAATATGATGAAATTTTTTTTTAATTTGAATTTTATCTTTTTTGAATTGCGCGCATAAAATTACGTCAAAAAAAATGGTATTGTATTGCAGAAAAAAGAGACAAGTTACATAAGGGCCATATTTCAATCAAGAGCTCAAATGTCTCATTTCCGAAACAAGACGGAGTTTACTCAAAAATTGTAATTGTGAATAAGTAATAAATTAATTATTCACTTCTTATAATTTATTTTAGAAGTAATTTTCTGCGCGGAATTCAATAAAAATAAAATTCAATTTTCAACACGCTTGAGGAGGTATAAAGTATTAGTCGATTTCAAACAAAAATTTACTGTATATTCAGCTCAAAAAGAACTAACAATTTTTTGCTATTAGAAATTTTTTCGGCCCACCCTTACGTGACCTTGGAGAGAAAATGTGACACCTTTTACCTCAGAAAAATATTAATTTTGATAACTATTAATTTGTTTAATTTGAGCAATCAAATAAAAAATTCATGTCCAGGAAGACATTTTTTTATATTATATTATAATTTCAAAAGATTTTATATTGTTCCAGAATTTAAAAATACTTAATAAATTCGTCAACATTCTAAAATATTTTATGATGAACATGATGAATTAAAACAGGGGGGGGGGTCTTGTTTCGTTACTCTCTGTTATGTGGGGGGTATTTTTGACTCGAGCACGTAACATTTTTAATTGCCTAAAAAAAGCGATGTTACTAAATATCTCGAAAATATCGAACACATTGTTGCCGAAAACCTGATTGGTTGCGACTGAATATAACTTTTAGTGACTATTTTCAAGTTGTTTATCTATTAATAAAAATTTATGAATTTTCTGCACACTCAATGTAGTATATCGAAATTTCCAAATAAATAATTTTACTTAATCATACAATTTATTTCTAAATGTTTCTAAACATTATTGATAGAAGAGAACATTTAACTTGTAAATGATTGTTTAATATTGGGAAATAATTCTGTTCTTAACATTTTGCTGCCACACTATGATTTTTAAACTTTTTTACATTTTCAAAGAGATAAGAAAAATTAAATTATGATTTGGAGATTAAATTTTGTTTAAAGATTTCTGGGGACATTTTTAATGGTTTAGGTTTATTTTTAAAATAATAATTTTAAGTTTTGAAGATTTCAAAATGTGTGGAAAGAAAAATATGTAAGACTTTAAGACACTTCTTTTAATTCTTCAGGATTTAAAAAAAAATTAGATAAACTTAATTTTGCAGGGTGTCAAGAGAATGAAAAAAAAAAATATATTCTTATGATTCATGGGAAAATTTGAAATAATATTTTCGTAATTAATTCTAAGAGCAAATTGAAAAAGATTACAAAATATTTTAAATTATTTCTTAAAATTTTGAAAAGGATTTTAAAGCCAAATTTTGCCATAATACACCATTTTAGAACAAATTTGAGTAAGTTTAAGAGATACTTAAAAATTTTGAAACTATTCAAAAATTAAATGATTTTTGAGGAATTTGGTAAGATTTTAAGAAAATGAAAATCATTCTTTAGGTTCCTAGAAAAAATTAAAATGATTTTTATTTTTATTTATTTTTATTTTCAAACCAAAACTGTAGAAGATTTAAAAATGTTTGAAAGGTTTCAAGTGAATAAACACATTTTCTTTAAATTCCTAGGAAAATTTGGAAAATCCTAATGTAATTTTTTTACATTTTGAATGATTAAAAATTATTTTTTTAAATTCCAGTCAGCTAAAAATATTTTTCAGAATTTAAGAGGTTTTGAATAAATTTTATATATTTAAAAACTTGGAAGTATTTTAGAAAATTTATCAAATATTTTTAATTTGTTTCAAACTTCTTAAACTCCTAAATATCTTTCAAAAAGGTTAGAATTTTTCCTAATATTTTGTAAAATCCTGTAAAATAATTTTTTTTAATCTTCTAGTTTCATTTTTGACACATCTGAAATATTCAAAAATCTTTTAAAATTTTCTCAGAATTCATAGGAAAGTTTGGAAGATTTTAAGGTAATTTATTTTACATTTTGAATGATTTTTCAAAATTAAAAAAAAAATCGAGTCAGCTAAAAATATTTTTAAGAATTTAAGAGGTTTTGAATAGATTCAAAATATTTTAAAACTTGGAAGCTTTTCCGAAAATTTATCAAATATTGTTTACTTCTTCCAAACTCCTAAAAGTCCTAAATATCTTTTAAAAATGCTCAAATTTTTCCTAATATTTTTCAAAATCCTGTAAAATAAACTTTTTGATACATCAGAATTATTCAAAAATCTTTTCTAATTTTCTCAAGAATATTATAAATTTTATATTTATATAAGTTTGAAAATAAACTGTTAATACTTATTTTCTTTTAAGCAATTTCAATATTTGTGTAACTAAAAAAAATATGTAAGAAGCATTCAGTGTTACATCAAAATATTGTTTTATTTATTTCTATATAGCACTTCATCTTAAAAACCCCTTTTTTTATTTAGAAAACGTCTATTATGTTTTTAAACATAATATAAAAAATGTTACCTAACTGCGGATGGGGGGGGGGGCTCCGAAGGAAATTTTTCGGTCTGTTACAAGGGGGGGGGGGGCTGAAAAAGGTCGAAAATAACGTTACGTAATATGTGAACGCTTCTCAACCACTTTCTTAATTTAATTTTAACGAGTTTGATGTAATTTAATTCAAAATCGACTTGTAATTTGGCGCCATTAAATGACAAAATGGCCGCAAAGCGAGGTCCTACACTAATTGTAAATGCCTAATAAATCAAGACTAATAATAAAAGCTAGAGGAATTCAATTGAAAAAAAAGATGATTAGAAATGTATTAAAGAGTATAAAAAATGAAAAATAAGAAAAAATTTGCATTTTTTTATTTGTCCTAGGGAATTTTTTATTCAGGAATTTAAAATTATTAAGTTTTCGTTTAAAACTTTGATAAAAACACGACAGGTGCGCTGACAGTTGAGCTGTCAAGTGATCATATGTTTGCTTCGCGTCGGTCGTTGTTGTTGCATTGCAATAAAAGTAAATAAAAAACAATCAGAATCGTTTTTTAAATACCAGTGGATGCTAAATTGGGAATAATATAGTGAAAACCCCTCAAAAGAGGATATAATATTTTAAAATAAGTTTGTGATAACCTGCGCTTTCTCTGTGGTATTTCGTCTTCATTTTTGACGTAAGCAAACTCAAAACATGAGTCATTTTTCACGTTTCGGATAATTTGTTTATAATTAAGTACCCGACTATCTTTTTAATAAATATTTCTAAGAGTTTCATTAATCGATAAGGTAGTTACGTAACTAATTCTCGAAAAAGGTCCAGTCCATGTCTGTCCTGTCAAAAGATTTTGAGGCTATGTTTGTCAAATGTCAAATTACAGTTAGTTCCAGTCACTTTTAGTCACATGAATTCGAATTCCGAGCTGATTTTTTACGCAAGGCTTGTGATTTTTACTTCTCTTATGATTCGATTAATTTTCTAGTAGTCAAAAGGAACAGAAAATGATTTTTTCGACGTATTGAAAAATGTCAAGGATTTGTGGGGGCGTGAGAGTAAATATTTGGGAAATCGATATTTAATTAATTTTTTTAATTAAGAGGTAAACGTGGTTTTCTTACAGAAGTAGGAAAAATACATCCAGCGGAGGCTGAGGAGAAAAAATGGCGTTGAATACAGGTTAGTGGTATTTTCTTTGTTGAATGAATACATTTTTTTAAATTTTTAATATAACGTACTATCATATGACAGGGTGTCCAGCGACCTTGAAAACCTGGAATTCTCTTTGAATTTTGTTGAGCCTTGAAAACCTGGTAATCTCCTTGAATTTTTCACGAGAACCTTGAATTCAATTTTTTTATTTTTAAAACAGTTATTTTATTGAAATACGAAAAGTAATTTTAGTCTATTATGAAAGAAACATCTCGTTTAGAAGAAATCTTGCTACTGAAAAGTTTTTTATTTATCAAGATATAATTTATCTTTTACTCATTACAGACTAAATAAAGAAATGTCTAGACATTTTACGTAGACTTTATCAATTATTTTATAGATTGCAATGAACAGACTTTAATATTATGAATAATTCTATAAGTTTTCAATTTCGTCTCCGCTAATATAGAATGTTAAATTATACATTTTTTTGTGATATTCAGCTTACAAATTATAAAAATTATTAGTTGAAAATTTCGATGTTAATTCAGTTTTAGAATTAGAATGAGCCCTGTGAAACCCATTTTCCAAGGGTTTCACCACTCGGATTTTGAGTGTATACCAGATAACAAAACATTACTAGAGGTTTCAAAAAATATTTCAATGATTTTAAAATATTTAAAAGGATTCTGAACATTTTACAAAGATTTCACGCATTTCAAAGATTTAAAAAGGCGTGTACACCAGATTTCAAATATTTCACAACAATTTCACAAAGCTTTTAAAACTTTCAAAGGATTTAAAGTATTTCAAAGATTTTAAAACATTTTCATGATTTGAAAAGATTTCACAAACAAAGATTTAAGAAAAATTTTACAAATATTTCAAAAGAATACAAAAAATTTCACGAATATTTCAAAGATTTAAACAGAATACAAGAATTCCAAAGCTTTCAAAACATTTCAAATATTTTAAGCGATTTCAAATGAGGCCTTCAGAGGAAAAACGTGATAGGTCCTATTTTTTAAGATAGGACTTATCACATTTTTCCTCTGAGGGGCTCAAATATTTCAATGATTTCAAACGAATACGAAAGATTTCACAAATATTTCAAAGATGTTAAACTATTTCAAAAGGTTTCAACAAATTTGAGAAGATTTCAAAAGATATCAATGATTTCAAACGAACACAAAATATTTCACAAACAAAGATTAAAGAAAGCTTTCACAGATATTTCAAAGATTTCATAATAATTTCAAAAAATTTCACAAAGATTTCAAGGATTTTAAAAATTTCAAGGATTTCAAATATTTTACAAAAATTTTAAAAGATTTTACAGAAATTTCAAGATATCATAAAGATTTTAAGTACTTCAAGTGATTTCAACGAATTCACAAAGATTTCAAAAATTTCACAAATATTTAAAAAAATTCAAGGATTTCAAAGACGACTTATGTTTGCAAAAAATTAAGAATTTGTTTATTTATGGTTCTGCTTCCTTCAAAAATTGTTGGCCAATAACAAATGAAATGGCTAATTTTTTACATCTATAAAAAACGATTATTTCATTATTTTATGTAAAAAAGGAGACGTGGAAAAACTTGACTTCTTAACCTGGAAAAGACCTTGAATTTCGTTTCTAAGAGTCGCTGGACACCATGTATGAAATAATTCAATTATGAATGAGTTCAATGTGAAATTCTTTAAAATTTATAATCTGTTTGAATTTGAAATTAAAGCTTTTAGATTTTCAAGTTTTAAATGTTAACTTTGTAACGTTTTCAAATGAAAAATCGTTCTCTTTTGCAATTTTCAAATTAAAAAGTTTAAAAATACTGTTTTTAATTCTTGAACAGTTTTAAAATTAAAAGCGTTCGAAGCTGAAAAATTTGGACTTAAAATCTTCCAACTCGAATAGTTTAAAATAATAACTTCCATCATCGGACAATTTATGTCTTTAAATAAAAAGATTTAAAATTGAAGCTTCATTAGTTGAATAATTTGTTTAATTATTAATGGTTAATATTTTAGAATTCTGAATTTTCAATAGTGAATCCTACAATTTCGATTGTTTCATATCGTAAGCTTGAATTTTGCAATTAAAGTTTAAATGGTTGAATTTGGGAAAATATAAGGTACAATCAGTTAACAATTTTGACTATAATTTAAAATATGTATACAATTCAAATTAAAAGTCTTTCAAACTTTGAGTTCGAAATGTTCAATTTAGAAAGTTAAATTTTTTTTGATTATGTAGTTTTTTTTAGAATCGTTTAGTTTCGATTTTTTTAATTTGAAAATGTTAGTTTGTAAGTTTCATAATTTTTGGTAAATGTACACAGCATTAAATAGAAAATTGTTCAATTTTTCAGGTTTCCAATTTCAAATTGAACAAAATTTAAGGCTTCTGATTTTATATATTTTTTCAGCTTTGAAAGCTTCAATTTTTCAATTTAAATGACCAGGAAAACATTGTTGCAAACTGAGAAATGACCGGAAATATTTTTGTTAAATTTGATTAACAGCTCGTTTTATGAAAAAAGAATCTCATTAATGCTACAATTAAATGTCCAATCCAAGGGCGGATTTCTTTTCCAATTGAATATAATAAGGCTATAAATTCCACTTTATTTATATTTTTCAATTATAGTGTTCACGTTCATAAAAAAAGTCTGAAAGTACGCGGATCTTTGGTTGACAGTTGAACTACTTTATTAAAATTTTATTTTTTGTTTGTTAAAAATTCATAATATTAGTTGAAAATTTAACGGTTTCATTGAAAATTCTTTTTTTTTGTCGAAAACTCATATTTTCGTGTTCAAAGTTCAACTCTTTTGTAGAAAGTTAGTCTTTTTACTTTGAAAATTAAACAATTCAGTAGAAAATTCAACTATTTGGTCTAAAGTTAAATTTTTGTTGTTGAAAATTCGACTGTTTTGTAATAAAATTTGCTTTTCTAAGTGGAAAATTATTGTTTTTCAATGAAACTCTAACTGTTCCATTTTTGGGTAAAAAGTTATCTTTTTTGGACTAAAAATTCAACTATTTAGTATAAAATTCGTCTTTTTTTAAAGAAAATTAATCTTCTTGATTGAAAATTCAACTGTTTGATTAAAAATGTATGTATTTAGTTGAAAATTCATCTTTTTTGGTAGAAAGTCAATTTTTTTGTTAAGAAAGTAACTCTTTGTTCAAAAATTAATCTGTTTTGGTTGATGATTAAACTATTTTGTTAAAAATTCATCTTTTTGGTTAAATTAAATTTATTATGTTTAATTTAAAATTAAAATCTTTTTTTGATTGGAATATCAACTATTATATTTTTTATTGAAAAATTCATCTTTTTGGTTGAAAATTCAACTCCGTGGTTGAAAGTTGAACTACTTTCATGAATATTAATTTTTGGTTGTTAAAGATTCATAATTTTAGTAGAAAATTCATCTCTTTGATTAAAAGTTGAACTTCTTTTTTGGAACTTCCTTTTTTTGGAGTAAAAATCATTGTTTTAACTGAAAATTTAACCTTTTGGTTGAAAATGAATTTTCTTCATGAAATTTCATATTTTCGGGTTGAAAATTCAACTGTTTATAGGAAATTCGTCTTTTTGTCTTAGAAATTCAACAATTTTGTAGAAAATTCAACTATGTGATAAAAAAATGAACTGTTTTGTAGAAGATTATTTTTTTTATTGAAAATTAATTTTTTAGGTGAAAATTTAACTATTCCATTTTTGGTTATACATCGATTTTTTGTAGTTTAGAAATTCAACTATTTTGTTGAAAAGTTATGTAGTTTGTTGAAAATTCGTATTTTTTTAGAAAATTAATCTTCTTAGTTGAAAACTCAACTATTTGGTTAAAAATGTATGTATTTTGTTGAAAATTTCTTTTTCGGTTCAAAAATTATAATTTTTGTTTAAAAATTCGTCTTTTTGTTTGAAAAATTCAACAGTTTGGTAGAAAATTCAACTGTTTTGTAGAAGATTCATTTTTTTATTGTTGATTAATTTTTTAGTAAAAATTTAACTATTCCATTCTTGTTTAAAAATTAATCTTTTTAGTTTAAATATTCAACTATTTGGTTGAAAATTTGTGTTATTTGTTAAAAATTCGTCTTTTTTGGTAGAAAATTTATCTTCTTTGTTGAAAATGGATCTGTTTGATTGAAAATGTAATTATTCGACTGAAAATTCATATGTTTTATAGAAAGCTCGTATTTTTAGCTTGAAAATTACACTATCTGGTTCAAAATGGATGTAATTTGTTGAAAATTCGTCTTGTGTAGTTCCTTAAATTTCGGTGGGGGAGGGGGGGGGGAAATCGCCCGCTCTTGAGTCGTGTTTGGTTAAATCAGTTTCTTGAAAATTAATTTTTAATAAAAATAATAATATTACAAATACAAACAGATTTCTAATAACTGCATTATAGTTAATAATATTTTGAATTACATACAGTCAAATAATATTTTGTTGCCTACTTAGAAGCTGAAAAAATGCAGAAAATTTTAAATTATTTGAAATAGATATTCATTTAAAATCCTTTTAAATATACTAGGCTCTATTAAATTTCACTACTTCCAATTTATGCTCTTTAAATGGTTCTTATTTGTTTTTATTTTTTTTTTTATCTTAAACAATACAATGAGGAAAGTAAATTTGAAATATTTTCCAGATATCTCCACGGCACTCCACTTGCTGGAGCACGTGGAGGAACGAATGGAAGACTGCGATGATCCGAAGCTCCAGATGCACACAAACCAAGATATTCGTGCTTTGATTGCCCTTCTCGAAGATCCAGTCTTCCGCAGTATTGTCACTCTCCAAGATTCTCTCGCTGAGTTAAATACTCAACTCGGACAACATCCTTCCATTCTACCAGGGGATTTCGATATTCGTCTCAGTGGACAACTTGAATTCTCTGTACCAAATACGCCACTGCAACCCGTTGGGCAGAATATTTTTCAGGAACTCTATCAGGACAGCAGCGAATTTGATGACCAGAGAGTTCCCGTCGCCCCGCTCGTTCACAGCAGCAGTGAAGATACTAGTGCACAGGTAATATTGAACAAAAATTATATGCTGAAATTTGAAGATTTATCATACTTTATTTTTATTTATTACCCATCCATGAGATTTATTATAATTCAACTTCAAAAGATCTAGCTGTAAAAAGCGTCTCAATTTCACAATTCTAATTTAAAAAGTGTTCAGTTTTAAACGAAGATTGGAATCGTTCGATTTTAGATCTTTCAAATTTAAAATGATAATGTAATTTTGAAAGTTTTTTTAGATAACTTAAATTTTGAAGGTTTACAACTGAAAATTGTTTAATTTTGAACAGTGAAAATAACAAGGTGGATTTATTTTTTGACTGCAAGTCCTATAAAATATGTTGAACCACTTTAAATGTCACTGGATATTAGGTACATGCAATTATACTTTATATTATCTTTAAATTTCCAATGATTCCAATTCAAATTTTGTAGATTTTTTGAGTTTGATATGTTCAAATTATATCATTTAAAATTTTTTAAATTGTCCAATATTGAATACCCAGTTTTAAAATGGCTTTAGTTCCAAGGCCTCTTTACAGTTATTCAGTTTTGCTTCCTTATAGTGGGGAATTTGTATTGATCCATTTTCAAAGCTACTTTTTTGACATATTTCGATATAAGGGATAGTGCATAAATTATGTCAAGTTTCTTGCGTGGGCGGATAGGTCAATGGATTTTCTATGCTGTCTTACACTGGTGGGGGGGGGGGGGAGATAACGTGGTCAAAATCATTTTTTACGTAAGATATTTTCACGTCTGTGAATCACTAAAAAAAAGTTTAATAATTTGGTAGACAATTGATATATTTAGTCGAAAGACGAACTACTTTGTTAAAAATTCATTTTCTTATTTGAAGATTCATCATTTTAGTTAAAAATTCATTTCTTTGGTCGAGAATTTGTTGTTTTTTTGGTTGAAAATTTAACTTCCATTTTTTGTAGTTAATTTATCTTTTTTAGTTGAAAATTCAAGTATTTGCTTCAAAATTGTTTTTTTTTTTAGAAAGTTAATCCTCTTTGTTAAAATTCGACTATTTGGTTGGCAATTTATGTTCTTTGTTGAAAACTAATCTCTTTTAGTTGAGGATTACAGGTTTGTTGAAAATTAAAATCTTTTTTAGTTGAAATATCAACTATTACATTTTTCGTTGAAAATTCATATTTTTGGTTGAAAATTAATTTTTCCAACTGGAAATTTAACTATTCCATTTTTTGGTAGAATATTGATCTTTTTTAATTGAAATTTTAACTGTTTGGTTGGAAATTTATGTACTTCGTTAAAAATTCATTTTTTTGTGTAGAAAGTCAATTTTTTTGTTTAAAAATAAATTCAACTGTTTGGTTAAAAATTAATCTGTTTAATTTGAGGATTTAAGTTTTTATGTTAAAAAGTTGTATTTTTTGGTTAAATTAAACTGTTTTTTTAGTTGAAATATTAACTATTACATTTTTCATTGAAAAATCATCTTTTTAGATTGAAAATTCTGCTACATTGTCGAAAATGAGTTTTTTTGGTTAAAAATTAATTTTTTTAACTGAAAATTTAACAATTTAGTTGAAAATTCAACTTTTTTTGTTGAAAATTCAACTATTCCGTTCAAAATTGGTTTCTTTTGTTGAAAATTCGTCTTTTTGGTAAAAATTAAATCTTCTCGTTTGAAAATTAAACTATTTGGTTCAAAATTAACGTATATTATTGAGAATTCGTCTTTTTGGTAGAAGATTAATCTTCTTCGTTGAAAATTCATCTCTTTGTTTGAAAATGCAACTACTTAGTTGAAACTTTAACTGTTTTGTAGAAAGCTCGTCTCTTTGGCTTGAAAATTCAACATTTTGGATGAAATTTGTTTTCTATATTGACTGAAAAATCTTTTTCGGTGGAAAATTCAACTCTTTTTGAAAATTCGTCTTTTTTATTTGAATATTCATCTCTTTTGGCAGAAATGAAATGAAATGAATCTGTTTTCGTAAAGGAAGTTAAAATGAAAATCTTTCCTAGGTTAAAATCTCAACTATTACATTGTTTATTGTGAATTCATCTGTTTTCTTTGAAAATTCTTAACTGCTTTATCAATTGATAAAAAACAGAAGATTTTACCAAATCACCATCCCCCAAATGGTCTTACATTATTTTTTGATAAGCCCTAAATAAATTTACGAAAAAATCAAGTCGGCAAAAATTACGTAAGACAAAGGGGATGGGATGTTCAGAAGTTACAAACCCTAACAAAGAGGCGTGCGTGATTCAAAATTTCAGAAAAAAGTTTATATGATTTATGCACGGCCCCTAATTTGACTTCAGGAACTCGAAAATACAATTTCTAGAAAAATGTCTGATATGCGTAATACAACAATACTATATCTGGTTCATTTCTTCGCATCTTCCGAGAGGCAGCCATCGACCTATTGTTGAATCTTTTATGACCTACTAGTACTGATTTATGAAGTTAAAAAAAAAGGCTTATTCTGTTCACATGAGAAAAACTTTGTTGATATTAGGAATACTACAGTACTAATGTTCGGGGCTTCGAGACGCATCGATTCACATTTTGAAGAAGCTTTTACGACCTTCCATGACCTCCCAATACCATTTTTTAATTTTTAAACATAATTATTTACCTTGTTTATATGAGGAAAATTTTTTTGATGTTGGAAATATAATAGCACTGTATTTGATTTACTTTTTCTCGATTTCGAGACGCACCGATTGACCTTTTGACGAACCTTTCAAGAACTTCCGTGATCCAGCAATAACGTTTTTTAAGTATTCTAAAAAATTGTTTGGTTTGTTTATATGAAGGAAATTGTTTTGATATTAGAAATGCAACAGTACTGTATATGATGCATTTTTTCGTGCCTTCGACATGCATCGATTAAACTGTGAACAAACCATTCTTTATTGATGGATTCCAAATTTCCGGAAATAACATGTTTGGTTTATCGGAAATCAATACAACAAAATCACATTTTATATCAGTTTGAAATAAGGAAGATAATTTTTAATTGATCTATCTAGAAGGTTTCTACATATTTTAATGCTTACTTCCAGAATTGGTCACTTTTAATGTCATTAAATTAAAAACTGTTCAATTTTGCATGTTTCCAATTTCAAATTGAAGAATATTGAAGGGCTCTGATCTGGAATTTGCTATTTTAAACGTTTTATTTCGAGATAATGCCCAATTTTGAGGCTTCCATTTTATACCTATGGGGTATCCTATTTCATATGGGCAAACTGCCCAAATATGGTCCAAATTTTCTTTCTGATTTTCATGCATATCGCCCCTAAATTTGTTCAAATCCACAAAAAATAAATGCGTTAAAAAAATTATATTTAGAGGTTCCACAAGTCCCATGAAGTTTAACAGGTATTTCCCATAAGAAAAAAAGACATTTTTGTAAATTTTATTCAGAATCGTCAATATCAGGTGAATTGTAATTTGTTTGTGTTTGACAGGGTCCCAAAAAAGCCCATAAGTGAAAAATTTGATTTTGCTAGTTTTTGGCGCCTAATTATGATTTTTTTGCAGTTTTTTGAAAGAAAAATGTTTTCTAATGTAAAAAGTATTACTTTCTATTGATAATTATATGTTTAAATGAATTGTTTAAACAAATTGCTCAAACAATTTATTATTGTTTATAGAAATTTTCTCTTAGAATAGTTTTTTCTGAAATTTTCAATTTGTTTTCAACTTTTGAGTTAGAGCGAGGCAATAATCAATTTAATTTAACAGAAATAATTGTTTGAACTTTTCATTATTATTTATAATAATATTCTCTTAGAATATTGCAGTTTTTTCTAAAATATTCCACTTTTTGTCAACTTTTGAATTATAGTGAGGTGATAATTAGCTAAAATTCAGAAACATAATAGTTTAAATAATTTATTATTATTTGTAATTATATTTTTTTAGAATAATCCTAAAAAGTTACGGTTTTTCTTAAATATTAAATTTTTTGTCCACTTTTCACTTAGGGCAATCTAATAATTAATGCAGTTTAACAAACATAATTGTTTAAACAAATTATTATTATTTATAACTATCTTTTCCTATCGTAATGCTAGATGGGCAAGTATACGTTAGAAATATCAGGATCTGCAAGTGGTCGTTCGATTTTAATGAATATTGACAAAATTATAGTGTTCTATTAGAGACATTTCGTGCCCCAAGGATTTTTAGAATTTTCAAAATTAAGTGAGTTACGCCATGTTGAATTTCGACATCACATTTTTTTTAATTATCGATATTTCTAAAATCGTAAAACGAATTTTAATGAAGCTTTAAGATGTTATAGAAAAAAGTATACGACTTAATATATAATACAGAAATTTTTTTGACAATAGACAATAGATTCAACATGGCGTAACTCCCGTAATTTGGAAAAAATTTTAATATCCTTTGGGTACGAAATGTCTCCTATATAACACTATAATTTCGCAAAATTGTATTAAAATCGAACGATCACTTGCAGATCCTGATATTTCTAATGTATACTTGCCCATCTAGCATTACGATAGGAAAAGGTAGTTATAAAGAATAATAATTTGTTTAAACAATTATGTTTGTTAAATTTCACTAATTATTACTTCGCTCTAAGTGAAAGGTGGACAAAAAGTTGAATATTTCAGAGAAAACCGCAAATTTCTAGCATTATTCTAAGAGAATATAATTATAAATAATAATGAATGGTTTAAACAATTATTTCTATTCAATTTAATTGATTATTGCTTAAATTTAAACTAATTATTGTTTAAAAAATTTATTGGAATATATAATTATTAATAGAAAGTGATACTTTTTGTAATAGAAGCCATTTTTATTAAAAACGACCTATTGCAGACCTATTTTGCAACTTTATACTCAGAGCGAGGTAATAATAATTGGAATTCAACAAAAATAATTATTTAAACAAATTATTATTACACCAACAGCCATACCACGCTGAAAAAACCAGTTCTCGTCAGATCACTGAAGTTAAGCAGCGTTGGGCGCGGTTAGCACTTGGATGGGTGACCATTCGAGAAAACTGAGTGCTGTTGGCACATCGTGGGTGTGGTGAGCCCACACTTGTAGTTATTTACTACAAGTTATCAACCTAGAAACACTACCCGAATCGGGTAGTGTCACGCCTACCCCGAAAGGGAAATGGCTTAATGGTATACTTATTATTGTTCATGACTGTCTTCTCCTATAGTAATTCTAGGTAGTTGCTGTTTTTCTGAAATGTTTAACTTTTTGTCCACTTTTTACTTAGTGAGGTGATATTAATTAATGAAAGTTAACAAACATAATTGTTTAAACAATTTATTATTATTTATAACTATCTTCTCTTAGGGTAATGCTAGAAAGTTGCTGGTTTTCTGAAATTTTCAGCTTTTATTTGTTTTTCAGTTAGGAACAAATAATAAATATTAATTTAAACAAAAAGGCTTTCAGTAGCAACTTCTAGAAAAATTTACATTTAATATGATCCATATAAAAAACTTGAAAAATATTTCAAACGTCTGTTTTATTTCAGAAAAAATATATTCACTAAAAAGAAGGAGATTGTTTAAAAATTAATTCTCTGTAATGTTTATTTATTATTTGTTCATAACTAAAAATCCAAAGCAATGTTAAAAATTTCAGAAAAAAGCGCAACTTTCTAGCAATTATCTAAGAGAAGACAGTTATAAATAATAATAAATTGTTGAAACAATTATGTTTTTAACTTGCATTAATTATTACCTGACTTAATGAAAAGTGGACCAAAAGTAAAAAATTTCAGTAAATACCGCATCTATCTAGCATTAATATAGGAGAAAATATTTATATACAATAATAATTTATTTAAACAATTATGTTTGCTAAATTGCATTAGTTATTACCTCATTCTGAGTGAAAAGTGAACAAAAAGTTGAAAATTTCAGACAAAACCGCAACTTTCTAACACTATTCAAAGAAAATAATAATAAATTGTTTAAACAATTATGTTCGTTAACTTGAATTAATTATTATCGCACTCTAATTGAAAAGTGGACGAAAAGTGGAAAATTAAACAAGGCCGCAGGTTTCTAGCATTGTTCTAAGAGAATATTGTTATAAATAATAATAAATTGTTTAAAAAATTATTTTTGCTAAAAATAAGTTGAAAATTTCAGAAAAAATCGTAACTTTCTAACTCTATTCTAAGAGAAAATTACTAACAGCATTAATAAATTGTTTAAACAATTTTAACTCGATTCACCTAATATTGCCGATTCTGAATCAATTTCATGGGGCATGCGGAATCTCTAAATATAATTTTTTTTCAAAAGAAAAACGCATTTATTTCCTTGTGGATTCGAACAAATTTGGGGACAATATGCATGAAAATTCGAGAAAAAAAATCCAAAGAATTTTTGGACGTCGAATCCAGCTTGATTGAAATTATTTTCATAAACCATTCGAAAAATATTAAGCTTCAAAGTCAACAGTTTTTTTAGCAAAATGAAATTTTTGAAGTCTTAAGTTCATCTCTTTTTCAAATCTAGAAAAGTGTTCATAAAAATGTCGAAAAATTATCAAATTAAGAGTAGATTCTACTCCTTAAATCTAAACCTTCGGACTTTTATTGATGAAGATCGAAAAACATTTTTTTTGGGCTTCTATTTTGAATATTTCGAGTTAAGAATATTTCCACCTTGATTGCTTTAACCCTGACTTTAGTAGAGAAAAATAATTGTGAATCTGATTTTCGTTTTATTATTCCTGAGTAATTCAAAACTTTCTTCTAAATGAAATATCTAAGTTCCAAATATTTGAATAGGCTACGAGCCCGAGTTTGATATCGGATGTTGGTAGCATGCCTCACATAACGACACCATCCTACGCCAAGGAATTCCGCAAAGTGATTGAATCTGCAGCCAAGGGTCGTCAAACTTTGACTGTTCAGGTAATATCAATTTATTATCGCCCTTTACTTTAAATTTTATTTATTTTTCTATGAAAAACGTGCTTCTATGATAATACTTAAAAATTTGTTTATTTCTTGTTTTTATGCATATTTAATTTGATCAAATTATCCAATGTTCTTGTGCTTATCAACTCAATAATAAATCTTTGCAGCTCTTCAAATCAGAAGGTATGAGCTTGGGATTCAGCGTTGTTGGATTGCGCACTAAAGATAAAGGAGAACTCGGCATCTTTCTCCAAGAGATTCAACCAAATGGAATCGCTGGAATGTAAGTTTAAGAACAAATTTTTATTTTAACTTAAAAAATGTTTATATTCCGAAGCTTGGAAATTTTGGTATATGGAAATATTAGTTTCGAAAATTCAGAACTATTACTTATAATTTGCAGTAATTTCAAAATTCAAAACACCAATCGTGAGGTACGAAATAAATCTTATTGGAAATTCCAGTGGGATTTATGTAGATTCACTCCAACAAACTTTTAAAAAGTTCTACCAGAGCTAAATTCTTCGAAACTTGAAGACAGTTTAAGTCTTGAATAGGCAGAGTTTAGATACTCTAGAAGAACTAGTATAGAGTTTCCAATTTTTGTTTAACTTGCACAGTTTTTGAAGAGATCTATGCTAGTTTATTTTTTAAAAATATTCTAAAATATTATTTATTTCTCAAAATCGTTTCTGTTAAAAAAAATCTTGTTTATAAAATTTATGAATAATTTTTCGATTGAAAATAATCATTATTAAATGAAGTTTTTATTGCAATATGAAATTAATAATATATTGTAAGACATTTAATATTAAATATTATAATATTATTATATTATATTATATTATAATATTAATATTAATATTATTAAATGAACGGCCATACCACGCTGGAAACACCAGTTCCCGTTAGATCACTGAAGTTAAGCAGTGTTGGGCGCGGTTAGTACTTGGATGGGTGACCGTCTGATACTACTGCGTTGCTGTTGGCGGTCGTGGGTGTGATGAGCCCACACTTGTAGTTATTTACTACAAGTAACTATCCACCTAGAAACACTACCCGAATCGGGTAGTGTCACGCTTACCCCTTGAGGCTCGCCGAAAGGGAAATAGCTTAATATAATATAAATATAATAAAAATATATAATATAAATATATATATTGTGAAATATGCTATTCACAGATTTCTTATAATCAATTGTTTTATAAAAAAATCTAGTCTTATCTGTTAAAAATGAGATATGTTTCTGTCAAGTTATATTTAGTTGTTTGATTCTTAAAAATGTTAAATTTACTATAACGGAATTTATGATTTGTCCAGAAAAACTTTAATTTTGTCTGAAAATAGTATATTGTGCTACAAGTTGAAAAAGCGAGAGATTTAAAACGAGTGTGAAGTTAGCTACCCGAGCGGAGCGAGGGTGGCTATCACACGAGTTTTAAATCGTCGCTTTTTCAATGTGTGGGACACGATACTTTTTCTATAATTTGTGCAAAAGTGCTAGTTTTTGTTTACCTGTTTTTTGTGTAAAAAGAAGGCGATTTTTTGTCGATTGACGCAACAATGACAATGGCAATTATCAAAACCATGGCAATAATATGGCAGTAATAATAAGCTGGTTCTCACAATTGAATAGTTGGCCCATAAAGTTGAGGGCTTCAAAATTTCCGATTTTTCGTGAAAAAACACCAAGCACAGTATTTTCGGAGAAACTGACGGTGTTTTTTTGCTTTTGCCAAGTGACAAAAGTACATACAAAATACACAACTCGAGACTTTTCAGGAAATTGATTTTAGGTTAGGGACGACAGTCGGAAAATAGAATGAAGTTGGCTGCGCACGATGCACGAGTACACCAGAGGCAGCACGAACCCACCCGAAATAACATTTACTTTTGTCACTGTGCCTCACTTTTATCACTGTCCATTTACTTTTTCCACTGCATCTGTCCACTTTTGTCACTGTTGCCCGGAAAGGTCGGCACTGCGCATGCGCCACGTCATCGACCAAAAATCGATCACTTTTTACACCAAAAACAGGTGGAAAAACTGGCACTTTTTCGCGAATTATAAAAAAAATAAATTTTGAATGGACCGTAGCCAATAAAAATACAATTTATTTTTAAAACGCATAACTATTAAGTAAAGTATTAATTAAACTATTTAAAATAAAGCACTAATTTAAAGAAAAGTATCCAGTCGTTCTTATTGACGAATCTAATTATTTTTGATAATAATCAGAATACAATAAGAAAATATCTTTCATCCGGACATTTATATCTTATTGTCAATGAAATTAATGTTTTCTATTTCTGTAAATTAAAAAATATATATTATTCAACTTTTCATTTTTTTTGAAGTAAGATGAATTAATTTCTAATATTTTAAATCAAATTTAAAATCGGTCTCGCTGAACATTCTGAAACCAAAAAAACTTACATCGAAAATTCCTAATTAACATTCATTAATATCTGTTGAAATTCAACGGAAGTCAATGAAATACAATGGATAAATTCATTAAATAAATTAAATAAATGGATAAATGGATTTAATGAAATTTAACTGAATCCAACTGAATTCAATAAAATCCAACGGAATTTAATAGAATTTTATTAATACCACAAGAATTAATTTGAATTCACTGAATCCAACTAAATCCAGTAGAATACAATGGAATTGAATTTCATAAAATCCAATGGAATTCAATAGTTTCCAACAAAATTATACAGAATGCAATAGAATCAGGAATCCCAATGGTTCCAATGGGAGTCAAGAGGATTTGATGGAATTCAACAGAGTTTTATTTAATTCAACGGTATTCCATAGAATCAAATGGAATTTAATAGAAGCCGATGGATTCAATAGTTTCCAACGGATTTCTGTAGAATGCAATAGAATTAGGAATCTTTAAGTGAATCCAATGGAATTTAACGGAATCCAAATGAGTAAAATGTAATGCTGTCCAAAGGAATCCAGTAGAATAGAATCAGAAATCCAAGGGAAACCAGGGGAATTTAATGGAATTTAACGAAAATCCATATAATTACATTGAAATAATTATAATAATATTATAAAATGAAATCAGAAATCCAAAGGAATTCAACTGAATCCAATGGAGTTCCATAAATTAATTAAAAACCCGGGAATTTACTTCTGATCTTAGCAAATTTCAAGTATTCATTATTTTAATAATTTTGGTCAATTTAGAAAAGTGATTTCTACTTTATCTACATTTGCAGGGCACATGAGTGTGTTTATTATGTTATGGATTTATTTACGATTTGACTGTTTATGGATCTTAGATTTTTCAGATTATCTCAGTTTACTCTAATTGAATTATAATTTATTATTGTTCAAGAGTACTTATTTATGTTGACATTAGTTAGTAGTTGTTCTCATGCATCCAAAGAGTTTTTATTGCAATATGAAATTAATAATATATTGTAAGACATTTAATATTAATAAACTTATTTGTTCACGCGCAACTATTATTTAGTGCACTTGATTTAACCTAGAAAATTTAACAATTTTACAGTAAAACCCCGAGAAATGACCGCTTACTTTTTATTAATTAAAAATAGAGCTTATCATACGATTTAAAGATTGTCACGTTCCTTGAGTCTGATTCTGAAAATTTTTTAATATATCTATACTTTATGAGAGAAAACATTTTTATTTTTTTTCCATTATAAGAAAAACCTTTTGCAAATATGTTGCTCTGTGAGATTTTTTTCGCTGACTTGAGGTTGATAATCGAATAAACATACAGAAACAATTATTCTTTCCATTTTTTCAAAAAATGGATTTATCCCGTTTCATTCGCTTACTCCTCATTTACAGTAGTGTGCAAAAGTTTTGGGCCACATTTTTTTTGTGAACTATTTCCTAAAAGGCTAACTTAAGAAAAGATATATTTATATACAAACTCGGTATACTATTTGTACTAAACAATAAGGTAGGAAACAGCTTTTGAAAAGAAACGATTACCGGTTCTATCGCTTATATTATATATTCACGTGTGCAAAAATATTGGGCCACTGTATTTATATATTTCTGAGATCTCCGCCTGGTCCGCTACTTGGCTTTTTTATATTCTTGAAGTGTTTCACGCATTATATCAAGTCATTCTAAGGTCAATATGCCCAGACATACAAATTATCAAATTCGAGAAGCCGCTTTATTAGAAATTGGTAAAAGTACTGTGAATAGAATAATCAAAAAATTTACTACTACCAAGTGCCTATCGGACCTTCTACGATCTGGAAGACCACGAAAAACGACTATGCGTGTTGATAAAATCATTAAACGCAAAATCTACCACGGATGTGAAGAAAACTGCATCTGAAATTGCTCAAGAACTCCGCGATGAAAACCTCGCCAATGTGAGTAGGAGCACGGTATCACGTCGTCTAAATGATGTAGGACTATTTGGACGCGTTGGTGTTAAAAAACCTTTGATCAGCAAGAAAAATCAGAAGGCCCGATTGACATTCGCACGAAAATACCAACACTGGACTCCAAAGCAGTAGAGTAAAGTACTTTTTTCTGGCGAATCAAAATTTAATCTGTTTGGAAGTGACGAAAAAAAGTATGTTCGACGTCCGAAAAACACAAGATACGATTCCCGATATCAAATTCCAACAGTTAACCCTTAAATGGTAACGTCATTTTCGACCCCTTTAAACGGTATCGTCGGGTCACTCGTGTCTGGCGCTTTGAAAAGTGCTCTAAAGTGCTCTAAAAAATTCCACAAAATTCATGAAATTTCATCAACTATCCTAGTATAAGGATGAATCACTATATTGCTGATTTTATCATTTTTTTAAACAATATAATGAAATAAACAAATAAAAACGTGAAGAATGCACCATTTTGTCAAAAAAATCATAACTTAGGATGTAATTAATATTTTTTTTTAAATCAAACGGGAAATTAAAGGGTAAAAAAAGTACTGTAAGAAAAAAAAAGATTGAGATTCTGTATAAATAAAAGGAATGCTTAAGCTTTGAGCATGAAAATCAAGTTTTTTCAAAGTACGTATAAAGAGGTAGAAATTCCAATAAAATTCCCGTTAAAAAACTTTTGATCAACTTTAATTCATCAATTTATAGTCAAAAAACATGAGGTTTCCGAAAAAATTCAGAAATTCAAATTGCAATTAAAATTCAGGTTAAAAAACTTTTGGATAACTTTAATTCATCAATTTATAGTCGAAAAACATCAATATTTGGGAAAAAAATTCAGAAATTCGAATTTCCATTAAAACTTATCTTAAAAAACTATCAGGTAAGTTTAATCCATCAATTCATAATAAAAAACATCAATTCATAATAAAAAAACATCAGAATTTTGAAAAAAGAATTTTAATTACGTTACACTTTTCGCCAACGCTAATGGTATCGTCGGGTCACTCGTGCCTTTCCGGAATTTCGACTGTTTTCTACAAATGCTATTTACGGACTAGAGTGACGGCACTTGTGGAGCTTATAGCCTACTAGTGTACAATTATTTAGAGTATAGTTTGGGCCTGCCTCCCACGCTTCTCTCTAAGCTAGCAAGGGGAGAAGATTTGGTCAAGGCACGAGTGACCCGACGTTACCATTTAAGGGTTAAACATGGGGATGGGTCAGTCATGGTTTGGGGAGCTATGTCTTCGCGAGGAGTAGGCCCATTGCACGAGATAAAAGGCATCATGGATAGTGTTATGTATCGAGACATTTTGTCTGAAAAATTGTTACCATATTCGAAGAAAAATATGCCTAAAGATTGGATCTTTCAGCAAGGTAATGATCCAAAACATAAGTCGAAGCTGGTCCAGGAATTTTTGAAAGTGCAAAAAGTGAACCTTTTATATCACCCAGCTCAATCCCCAGATCTAAATCCCATCGAAAATTTGTGGGATGCACTTGGAATTCGCGTTGCAACAAAAAAACATCCAAACAAAGCTGCTTTATGGCAAAATCTTCAGGAAGAATGGGGAAAAATACCAAAGGACTACGTTCAGCGCTTAGTTGATTTAATGCCTCGTCGATGTGCTGCTGTAATTGCTGCGAAGGGTATGGGTACTAAGTATTAGTTATTAAGAAACGATACAATGACTTTTTCTTGATTTTATAAACGTTTACTTTTTTATAAAGCTATAAAATAAGCGTGGCCCATTATTTTTGAACACCGTCATAAAAATCATTGTGGAACAAATTGTCAGCAATATTTATTAAAAATGTATAAATTTCATAATTTTGTAGTTCAATAAAATACTAATAACTCACATATACTCCATCTTTCTTAGCTGCTTTTATGTACTATATATAGTCAAAAAAATGTTTGGCCCAAAACTTTTGCACACCACTGTATCTGACTTGAAACAGGGAATCTTATAAAATAAATATCGTTTTTATTTTAGGACAGGGAGTTTCGGTAAAGAAATATAATTTCACTTGGAACGGGGAATTTTTTACATGAAACGGGAATTTTTTCAAAGAATTATGATTCGGATTTAGAAGACATGAATTTAAAAACATCCCTTACAATTTGAAAGTGCCCTCTTCTAAATTTTAGATAAAGAAAGTACTTGAAGCAGTTTTTAGAGTAGAAGTGGTATTTCAAACAAGAAATATTTCTGAATTATAATAAAAAATTTTTTTACATTGTTCGTTGTGAACTCATCTGTTTTTAGTTAAAAATTCAACTACTTGGTTAAAAGTTAAACTCTTTTGTTAAAAATCAGTTTTTTGGTAGAAGATTCATCATTTTAATTGAAAATTCATCTCTTTGGTTGAAAATTGAACTATTTTGTTGAAAATTCTTCTTTTTTTTTTGTTGAAATTAATTTTTTTCTGAGAATTCAACTATTCCAGTTGAAAATTTGAAATATTTGGTTGAAAATGATTTTTTTGTTATAAATTGATTTTTTCAACTGAAAATTTAACTGTTACATTTTTAGTTGAAAATTGATTTTTTCTAGTTTAAAATTAAAAATTTTGGATGAAAGTTTGTCTTTTTTAATTGAAAGTTCAACTATTTCGTTGAAAATTTACGTATTTTGTTAAAAAAATCTATTTTTTTTGTGTAGAAAATTATGTTTTTCTTTGAAAGTTAATCTTCTTGTTTAAAAATTCTTCTTTTCGGTTGAAAATTCAAGTATTCCAGTTAAATATTATCATTTCAGTTGAAAATTCATCTTTTAGATTGGAAATAAAATTATATGGTTGAAAGTTAAACTCTTTTGTTAAAAATTATATTTGTTGTTGAAGATTCATCGTTTTAATTAAAAATTCACTTCTTTGATTGAAAATGAGCTGTTCGATTGAAAACTTGTTTTGTCTTTGGATGTTTTTTGGTTGAAATTTTTTTTACTGAAAATGCAACTATTATTCCAGTTTAATATTCCGTAATTTTAGTTAAAATATTCATCTCTTTGGTTAAACATTCAATTTTTGATTAAAAAATTATATTTTTTAATTTAAAATTCGTCTTTTTTGTAGAAATTAATCTTCTTGGTTGAAAATTAATCTTTTTGGTCAAAGATTCAATTATTCTAGTTAAAGATTCATCATTTCAGTTAAAAAATCATCTTTCTGGTTTAAAATTAAACTATTCCAGTTAAATATGTATTCACATTTTTATTTGAAAATTCATCGCTTTGTTTGAAAATGTAATTATTTTGTTGAAAGTTAGTTTGTTTTTGTTGAAAGTAATTTTTTTAACTGAAAATTTAACTTATTCCAATTGAAAATTCCATAGTTGTAGTTGAAAATTAATCTGTTTGGTTAAACATTAATTTTTTTAACTTGAAATTTAATTATTTAAGTTTTGGTTGACAATTTATCCTTTTGAGTAAAAATTAATTATTTGTTTAAAAATTCATCATTTTGGTTGAAAATTCAAGCATTTCAGTTAAATATTCATAATTTTAGTTGAAAATTCATCTTTTTGGTTTAAAAATTAACTTTTCTAGTTGAAGATTCAACTGGAAGTTTCATTACTCTATTTTTTGTAAAAAATTGATATTTTTTAGTGGAAAATTTAAGTATTTTTTTCAAAATTCATTTATTTTGCAATATTTGCCTCTGTTGTGTTAAAGGATGTTTAGAATTAATGTCATGAATTAAAATAAATGTTAGCGTTTTGCGGCAGATATGAATATGTTACTTTTAGTTGACCGGGAAAATGGAAAAACTTGACAGGAAAAAAACCGGGAAATGATCGGGAATTTGAAATCGTCCACTGAATCGCCAACCTGGTTTCATAAAATCTAATGGAATTTAACAGAGGCCAGTGGATTCAATAGTTTCTAATAGATTTACGTAGAATACAGTGAAATTAGGGATCTAAGTGAATTCAATGGAAACCAAGATAATTGAATGGAATCCAATGGAATTTCACAGAATCCAACGGAAATCATTAGTATAAATTAGAAGCAGGAATCTAGATGGGAGCTAAGAAAATTATATACAATCCAACCGAATTTCATTTCATTCAACAATATTAAATAAAATCCACTGAAATCCACAGGAGTTCGCTGGAATCCAATGGAATGTATTGAAATCCAATAGAATAGAATTTAATGGAATCCAAAGGAATTCAGTGAAGTAGAATCAGTAATTCAAGGGAAGCCAGGGAAATTAAATGAAATTTAACGAAATTTCGTACAATCCAACTGAAATAATTATAATATTATTGTAAAATGTAATCGGGAATCCAAAGGATTTCAACGAAATTCAGTAGAATACAATAGAATCAGGAATGCAAGGGAAACCAGGAGATTTTAATTGAATCCAATGGAAATCACTAGAATGCAATGAAATCAGGTTTTCAATAGAATTTCATAGGATCTAGTGGGATTTAATAGAAGCCAATGGATTAAATAAATTCCAATGGATTTCCGTAGAATACAGTAGAATCAGGAATCTAAGTCAATCCAATGGAAACTAGAATCAGAAATCTACAGAAATTTGCCTACATCCAATGGAATTTCATACAGTCCAACGGAATTTAATAGAAGCCAATTGATTCAATAGTTTCCAACGTATTTCCGTAGAATAAATTAGAATCAGGACTCGTTAACTGAATCCAATCGAATTTAATGGAATCCAATGGATTTCGATAGAGTAAAATTTAATGGAGTCCAATGGAAATCGTTAAAAGAGAATCAGGAATCCAAGGGAAACCTATGTGAATTTAATGGAATTTAACGAAAATGCATATAATCCAATTTAAATAATTATAATAATATTGTAAAATAAAATTTGAAATCAAAGGAGTTCAACTGAATACAATGGACTTTCATGCAATCCAACGAAATTCAATAGAATACAATAGAATCAGGAATCCGAGGGAAACCAGGATATTTTAATGAAATCTAACGAAATTCAATAGTCTCCAACCGAATGCAGTAGAAAAAAATAGAACCAGGAATCCAAAGGAAGCTATGGGAATTTAATGGAAAGCACTAGAATGTAATGAAATCAGGAATCCAATGGAATTTCATAGAATCTAATGGAATTTAATAGAAGCTAATGAATTCAATAATTTCCAACGGATTTTCATAGAATAAAATACAATCAGGAATCTAAGTCAATCCAATGGAAACCAAGATAAATTAATGAAATCCAACGGAATTTCATAGAATTCATTGGAATTCAATTGAATCGGGAATCCAGAAGAATTCTCGGGAATCCCATGAAATTTATTGGAATTCAATAGAGTAGAATTTAATTTCATCCAAAAGAATTCAGTAAAATAGAATCAGGAATCCAAGGGAAACCGCGGAAATTTAACGGAATTCAATAGAATCCAACTGAAATAATTATAATAATGTTATGAAGTGAAATCAGGAATCCAAAGGAATTCAACTGAATCCAACGGAATTTCATAGAATTTAACGGAAATTATTGGAATACAATAGAATCAAGAATCCAAAGGAATTCGCTACAATCCAATGGAATTTATTGGAATCCAATAGAATAGTAATGGTATACAATAGAATAGAATTTAATGGAATTTAACGAAATTTTATAGAATCCAACTGAAACAATTATAATAATATTATAAAACGGAATCAGGAATTCAATTGGATCCAATTAAATTTCATAGAATCCAACAAAATTCAGTAGAATGTAATAGAATCAGGAATCCAAGGGATACCAGAAGATTTAAATGGAATCCATCGAAATTCCATAGAATCCAAGGGAAATAATGATAACAAAATGAAATAAGGATGCAAAGGAATTTACTGGAATCCAACAGAATTTCTTAAAATCTAACGGAATCTAATGAAATTCAGTGGAATACATTTTAATACGCCAGGATTGAATGCAATTCAATAATAGAATTCCCTGAATTCAGGGAAAAGGCAGGGAAATGTACAAGAATTTGAAATCTCAGTTTCTCTGGGAATTATTAGGAAATTCAATAGAATCAAATGAAATTAAAACAAATAGAATCTAATGGAATTCAACTGAATTCAGGCAAAATGTAGGAACAACACCGAGAATTTTCAATCTCAGTCACGCTGAACATTCTTAAAGAATAAAATCCAATCTGTTCCAATGTAAATGGAGTTACTGAAGTCAATCCCTTCTAGAAAAATGAATACACTTCAACCCTTGATCTCTCTACTACTTTATCCCCCTTATAGCTGAGTTTTATTTACCATGAAATATGTAGTATTACATTCTAAAGAATCTATATGCTCAAAACACCGCAGTTTGCGCTCTTTCAATCTTCCAACTTGCAAAGCTTTTAAGCCAAGGGCTAAAGTCGTCTCTCAAACACATTTGCTTGTACCTATAATTTATATAGGTAGGAAGCAATCGCATTCTCAGCACGTAATACCTCAAACTCGACCGTACTCACTCCTCATGCTACTCATCCCGACCACAATAGACTAATTTGCATATGCATGCGTGCTAGGCTCGGGTCGTAGGTCATCTACCGTAGGAATCGTATACCCCTTTTGACCGCGACGAAAAAGGCGGGGGTAGAAAGTGACGCAGAACCATACGTGGAGTCGGTGAAGTTTGCGGAGGGTGAATTTATACAGCGGGTTGCCGCCACCCTCGGCGCAGGCGCCACGTGTACCCCTCTCACTATCTTTCCACCATTTCCACTCAGGAAACTCAGAAATATCTCCAAAAGTAAAACAGTTCTCCACTGACTCTCCTCGTGCGAGTTCGCGAATTTTCCCTGTTTTCTCCTGCGCTCGCTCTCTCTCTTTCTTGGTCTCTCGCGACATGTTTGCTGGATCCTTATGATGCGCGAGGTCAAGTA
Organism: Andricus curvator; assembly: GCA_932195095.1. Lineage (NCBI taxonomy): Eukaryota > Metazoa > Arthropoda > Insecta > Hymenoptera > Cynipidae > Andricus > Andricus curvator. The sequence continues at coordinate 132,867 of CAKNYM010050107.1, read as the reverse complement.
TCGACTTCCCGTTTTCGCTTTCGGCCATTCCGCCACTTTTTATTCCAACGCAGTTCAAATCTCCAATGAACGACGGTGATCCTGCAACTCAAGGTTAATTTTCTTCGATCGCTATAGCGAACTCTGTATTGTATGTTGTGCTCGATAAGCGCCAGTGGTCGATCATCCCCCGAGTAATTGTCACGTGTCACAGATCCTAGTAAGACCTGCTTTTGTGCTTTTGTCGGATTTAATGAGGACTGAATGACAAGTTGTCGGGTGTAGTGCTGATATTGAATGGACACTGTTAGCTCGACGCATGCTTTGTTTATAGTTTATAGTTCATCTCGAACGTTTCTTCCGATCGATTGCCTTTGTTTTCAGGCCCTTTCAATCGATTCCATGCCGTTAACCCTCGAATGATGAGAATAATGCAAAATTGACCCCTTTTCAACATACATTGTCCAGTTTTGTACTCTCGAGATCTGGCCTTATTTCCTTATTTACATTTTATCCAAAAGAAACAATTTGGCATTATAAATTCATTTCTTTTATTTATTTTGGTTCTATTGCTTGACATGTTACCACTCAAAAGTAGCATGTTAGAGTTACCTTTACTGATTCAAATTTGTAACGTGTTAGCGTTATCATTAATTTTTCAAAATGAAAAGCGGTTACCGTTACAGCCACTGGCACAAAGTAGCAAGTAACTTTGACGTTTCCGAACTTTGTTGAATTAATCTGAATTGAATTCGATTCATTTAATTCGACTGATTTATAAAATAGTCCATCTAAAGTCAACGTGAAATAAATTAAATTCAAAGGCTTTTGATTGAATTTAAATCTATATAAAGGAATTTAATTGATCTTAACTGAATTAAAAGAGTATTCAACAGGGTGTTTACTCACCTAGAAATCCTGGAATTGTCAGGGAATTTTTATATATTTATATCTTTTGTATATATATTCGTTTTTTCTTTGTTGGAAATTAATTTTTTTTTTTTACATGATAGTTTAACTATTCTATTTTTGGTTAAAAATTGATCTTTTTAGTTGAAAATTCATCCTGAAAAGTGTTTCTTAGTTGAAAATTCATATTTTTGGTTAAATTCAACTGTTTTTGGTTTTAAATTACAGTCTTTCTTTGGTGGAAATATCAACTATTACATTTTACGTTGAGAATTCATCTTTTTGGATGAAAATTCAACTACTTGGTTATAAGTTAGACTCTTTTGTTAAAATTTAATTTTTTGGTTAAAGATTATCATTTTAATTGAAAATTCATCTCTTTGGTTGAAAATCTAACTATTTTGTTGAAAATTCTTTTTTTTTTAACTAATTTTTTTCCTGAGAATTTAACTATTCCAGTTGAAAATTTTAATATTTTGTTGAAAGTATGTTTTTTTGTCATAAATTGATTTTTTAAACTGAAAATTGAACTATTCCTGTTGAATATTTCATCATTTTAGTTGAAAACTCATCTGTTTAGTTGAACATTAACTTTTTGAACTGAGAATTTAACTATTCAGTTTTCGTCTGAAAATTTATCTTTTTAAGTTGAAAATGTAAGTTTGTTGTTTAAAATTCTACTATTCCTGTGAAGATTCATTATATTAGTTAAAAATTCATCAATTAGGTTGAAAATTTAACTATTTTATAAAAAATAATTATTTTTTTTATTGAAATTAATCTATTTGTTACTAAACATTTAACTATTCCAATTAAAAATTTAAATATTTTGTTGAAAATACATTTTTTTTGTTTATAAATTGATACTTTTAACTGAAAAATTTAACTATTCCTGTTGAATATTTCATCATTCTAGTTTAAAAATTTACTTCTGTGGTTGAACATGACCTTTCTTAACTGAGAATTTAAGTAATCAATTTTTGGTTAAAATTTATATTTTTTAGTCGAAAATTCATGGCTTTTGTTAAAAATTGATCTATTCCTACTAAAGATTCATCATATTAGATCAAATTTAACTTAACTATGTTGGTTGAAAATTTACCTTTTTTAGTTGAAAATTAGTTTATTTTGTTGAAAATTCATGTATTTTATTGAAAAATCGTTTGTTTTTTTTGTTGTAGAAAATTCATTTTGTTGGTTGGAAGTTCAACTATTTGGTTAAAAAAACCATCTATATTGTGGAAACTGCAATATTTATACGTGAAAAGATAGGAATTTGAAGCGTTTTAGACTAAATTTAGTATAGTACCCACATTAATTTTACTGAAAAACGCATTAAATTTGAAGTATAGGAAGATGAAATAAAATGTTGTTTTCATTATTATTTAAATTCATTTACTTTAGGAACAAATTCAAAAAATGATTTATTATTCATTTCAAACCTTTCTAAATTAAACATATTAGTTATTACTTTCTGAAATGAAAAAAGTGATTTAATTTTCTGTTCTAATAGTACTATATTTACACATTTAGATACTCACAAAAACTGAAAAAATTGTTTATAATAAACTCGCGAAATTGTAAATTGTGCGAAATTTCAATAAATGGAAGCGAATTTATGTAAATTTTACTAAATTTAGCAAAATTCAGGCAAATAAAAAATTTATTGTGAATTATACATAGTATAATTAGTAGTATATTATATATATATTATATATATTATTATTATTATTATATTATTATATATATATATATATTATATATATTAGTATATTATATATATATATATATATATATATATATATATATTAGGGTAGTGTCACGCCTACCCTGAAAGGGAAATGGTTTAATGGTATATACATTAATTTGTTTCTAGAAATTCGACGAAATTTAAAGCTATATCAGTTGAATTTGAATGGATTTAACTAAATTTAAAGAAAAATCAAATATATTTAACCGAATTCAACATCATTCAATGGAATCTAATGAAATTTAACAACATTTAATTTAATATTCGCTCCAGAAGAAAGAGATTTAAGCTTTTTTGTTGTACGAAAATGAATTTTTGTGATATAAAACAAGCATTTTGATATTAATTTAAATTCCATGGAATACAACGAAGTCCAATAGAATTCAATAAACATATTTTTGATGATAAGTCAGGGTGTCTAGCGGACCGGGAAATCGGGGAAAACACGGAAATTTTATTTAGGTTCGGGACTTTTTTATATTTTATCTTCTTCTTATTGGTTAGTTAGGTCAATTATTTAAGAAGATATTACGAAAATAGTGCAAATTTCAATATTTTCTTAAAATTTAAGTAAATTCTAATATAATGAACATTTTAAAAAGTTGATTCAATAAAGTTGGAAAAATTCGAAGACATCTCATCTTTAGAAAAATAATTAATAAAAATGAAATTAATATGAGTGATTGCCAAAAATTTGACCACTTTAAGTCCCATTTTTTTTAATATCTCAATAAAGTAGGTACTTATATCAAAGCAAAATTCAATAAAGTTTCAAAATTTTAGACGTCTTTAATTATAAATTTTAAATAAAAAAAGTACGCCAAGTGTCTTGTTACGCACCTGTCCCAGCCTACAAATAAAAAATGAAAAATTGATAAGTAATATTAGCACCATTTTGGTATGCAAACTATTCATAATGCGGGCTAAAATTTTTATTGTTAATTTTATACTTACAGCGATTGTAGTATGGTTAAAAATCGATTTTTCAACGTTGACTCTAAATAACAGTAAATAATTATCACTATTTTTGTGTAATTTTTTTTATAAAATGTCCGGTAACGCTTTAATTGATCATTTATATCATATTTAATATAATATAATAGGAGAGGATATTTTGAAACGCTGAATTCAAAATCAAATCAATCGTGAAAATAGTAATTTTTCTTATATTTAAAAATATTTTTATCTATTCTGCTTATATTTTAAAAAGATTTTTGAAATTTGATTTGTTTTATCACAGTTGCATGTCCTATCACGCAATTTTAATTTAATTTTAAAAATATTTTTGTCGGTTTGGAAATTTGTTTGGTTTCATTGTATAAGTTGGTCTACTTTTTGCCAATCACCCATATATATTTTTAATAAATTTGATAAAAAAAACCTCAAGATTACTTATTTCATATATTTTACAAACAAAATTACTTTATTCTGACTCACGTTATAGAGAATTTCGTAGGTTCAACCTATTTAATAAAAAAAATTAACTCATATAAAAAGTATTTAAAGAACATAAGCAATCATCGATAAACATTTGGTGTTATACTCGACATCGGCAATACAGTTTCAATTGATATTTATCACTTCAGTATGTGATAAATAAATAATTCTTTTCTCCACGACATAAATTTTTTATATGTATATTATGTTAAATTTTCCATTTCTATACGTTAATTTGGGACAAATTATACAAAGATATCTTCAAATTGGTCAGGAAAAAACCGGGAATTTCAAATTGCCTGATCACTAGACACCCTGTAAATGTTTGTGAATAGTGAAATTAATTATAGTTTTTAATTTCAAATCGTTAGATTTAAAATCAAATAATTTGAAATTACACCTCCCGCAATTAGATGTTTTGTCCTATCGTTCGATTTTTCGGAAAAACGAGAAAAGAGACGAGAAATTTTTTTCTGAGGTCTCGGTGGCATGATTTCGAATTATTGGATTTTTAATCTGAAAATTTGAAATTCAAATATTCAATGAAGTTTGAGGGAGTTTAAAGGAATTTAATTAAATTCGACGGAATTTATTGGAATGAATCGGAATTCAACAGAATTCAAAGAAATTCAAAAGAAATGAAACTGAATTCACGTCAACAGAAATATAATTCAATAAAAATTGCATTATACATCTGAATTCTATCGAGTTAAGAATAAAATTTTTATTTTTATTTAGTGGAATTCCATACCATCCAATAGAATTGAACAGAATTAATATAAACTTAAATTAATTAAACGAAATTCAGTAGAATCCACTGGAATCCAACGGAATTCAATGGCATCGAATAAAATTTAAAATCTAATGAAATTCAATTAAATTGAGTGGAATGGGCGTGAATTTAACTGAATTAATTAAATTGAATCGATCGATGTCAACAGAAAGATAATCCGGATTTTGAGGCACATTTGAATTTCAGTAAATTCAAGGAAATCAATAAATATAGTCAAATTCCAAATATTTTAAAAGATTGTAATAGAGTCAAATGAAAATCAATTAACATGAACGAAATTCTGCTGAATTTAATGAACACTCAGTGGAAATCCAACAGAATTTCATAAAATGCAACGTAATTCCACAGAAGCGAACGAAATTCAATAGTATCCAAAGGAATTGAATGGGTTCCAACGGTATTTACAATTAGTGAAATTCAATCGAATTTTATGGAATTTAATTGAATTGATATAATTGAATCCATATAAAACGAAAGAAATCTTGACATTAAATTGTGTGCCTTATTTGAATTTCACTTAATTCAAGTTAATATTTTTGGAACGGAATTTGGCAATGGAATTCAATGAGAAATTGCATGGAATTTTGCGGAATTTAATGAAAATTCAGTGAATATTCAAAGAAATTAGTCAAATTTTGTGAAATACAACTGAAAGTGAAATTGTAACAAAATTGAATCAAATTCGCGCAAGTCTGTCGGAACTCAATGGAATTTACTGAAATCCACCGGAATTTAATAACATATTATGAAATCTAGCGAAATTAAATGGAATTTTATAGAATCTTAGGGAATTAATCGGAATTAAATCAAATTTAATTGATTTTTACAGAATTCAATCTGGATTTTTCAATTCATTTGCAATAAAATTATCGATCGATTCGAAAGAAAAATTACGATTACTTCGAAAAAAATGGAAGTAATAGTAATGATTAAATCTATCGCTTTCACTAATTAATGTTTAGATCTTTAACCTTGCCCGTCTTGGAATTCAAGTGGTTTAATGCGTCAAACTTCTATTTAAAAATTGACTCCTTTTAAACATTCATTGCAAGAATTCCTTCTCTTGAAGTCAGAACTTCTTCCATATTTCATGTTTTAAAGAAACTATTTTAATGAGTGATAATATTCAAAGGAAAGGAATTTCGTTTTTTTTACAACTTAAAGCGGCAATAATTTGATATAATTTAAGTGTTTATTTATAGGGTCCATTGCAGGTATCCAACTTCAATGTAAAACTTTCAAACTAATTAAAATTTGTTTTAAATTAGAGTTCTTAAAATTCCTAAAAGTTTTAAATACAATATTGATTTGAATAATTCGAATAAAATTTTATTCAAGTAAAACCGGTTTCTCTTTTATGCATTTTGACATTTTATAAATCGAATTTTTAATTCTTTTATGAACAATTTAATTCATAATTTTACGATTAGGAACACTTTAAACTTACTTTTTAAATTCTAAAATTTTGTACAGTTTTAAAAAGTTTATGGTACAATTTCCAATTTGGACATTTTTATCTGTTTAGTTTAAATTTGCACAATTTTAAAAGTTCAATTTGAACATTTCCAATGTTAAGTTGTTTTATTAAAAAACAGGTTACTTTATAAACGTTTTTAATGTACATTAACCATTTTTCAAATCCATATCATTATAATTTTGTCGCCTTAGATCTCTTTTACTTTAAGATTCTAAAATTATAACATCTCTCCCTCTAGAAATCAAAATAAAATTAAATACATCTTCAAAAGCAGAAACTTTAAATCAGAACCTTATCTAATTACATATTACGATTACAAAATTGTATAATTGAGAAACTAAGTTGAACTCCCGTTTATTTAATCTCGTATCTCCTTAAAAGATTAAGTCCTGAAGTTGGAATTACATTCTGACATCTGCTTCAAGTATTCATCCATTATTCAAACTGTAACACTCCTCCTGTTGCATTTCATTCCTTTTTGTCCTACTTTAGTCTCCTAATGACTTTACCGTCGAGCGGATTTGTAAACATTACGACAGCTCCTAATTCAAATCCTCTTTTCAGTCAAGACTACTTTTCAAATCTTTTCAGAATCGCAATAAAGTACATATTTTTATTTTATTTTATATTTAAAGTGGAAAATCTCTCGTCGGAGAAACTTTTTTGAATTTGAATTCACAGAAGGTAAAAATACCCGAATTGTCGATTGTAACTGAAGCAGAATCAATCACGAAACAGTTGCTACGAGCAATAATCGCTTGTCAATTACTTAACGGTTGGACGCGCTCCTGTTTCTATTTTTTATCAAACGCTTCACCCGAAACCCATTTTAGAATTGTTCAGAAAATAAGAACAAAAGCAGGATAAAATTGCTGAATATTGAGAAATTCATGCGGTAATTGTAGTATTTTTATTTTGAATAAAATGATAGCATTCTTGGTTGGGGAGACTAACCATTTTTTGTTTTGTTTCCAGACTAGACTTAAAATCTCTTAAAATAATTTTTAAAAAGTCTTACTAGTATGCTGAATATTAATTTTCTTGCCTTAAATATTTATTCCAAGCTTTTAAAATTTAACAGTTTTAAATTACAAGACGAAATTCAAGCTTTGATATTAAACAGCTTTGAATTCGAGAACTATAAAATAAAAGAATTTTCAATATCAATCATTCACTGTAAAATTAAATTAAAACGTTCAAATGTGAAGAACTTTGAATTTAATGCGTTAAAAAATGTCAATATAATAAATATAATAATATAAATTATGGACAAAAATGGTCAAAGTCAAATTAAAAAAAAAATAATTTAAAAAACTGTCATGATGCGATGTTTTTTTTTTGAAAGAAATTTATGTCCAACGAGTATGTAAAAAATTGTGGAACGAGTTTTCATTTTTTTATTCAATAAAGTATTAATCAAGACAGTTCTTCAAAATTGTTTTTTCTTTAAAAATGAAAAACTGTTTTCCAAAAAATTTAACTTTTTAAAAATACATATAAATAATAATTTAAAATTTTCAATTTTTCAGTAAAATTTTCTCTTTGATTTAGAATGATTTTCTTCATTTTGAAGTTATTTTTGATCAAATGAAAAAATATATATTAACGAACCGGTTTCTTTAATTTAAAACCAATATTTTTCTGAATCGTAAAATCGTCCTTGTAAAATGGCTTCTTCTAAATATTCTTCGTGTGCACAGAATACAACATGAATTTTTTCCAAGCAAATAAATTCCATTCTCCTTTGCATCCGAAGTCCACTTCATGATGAGCTAAGTTTACGAAATTTGTTCGATTTTTATATTGAGTTGCTGATCCATCAGAAAAATAGTTTTTTCTATTATATTTGGTACACGTTTTTTCTCAAGAAAGCCAAGAGTTTTTGTAATAAATGCACTACTACCGTATTGTGCAGAAAATATTTCTTTGAAATTGAGTCTTATTATGAACAATTTAAAAATATACGTCTCTATATCATTAAGGTCAGCAAAGTTATGCAATTTAAAAAAGGACCAAAATTTCAATTTTGAATATCTCCTAAGTTTTTCGAATTTTTCAAAAATTATACTACTAATAATAGATTAAATTCTTCAGTTAATTTGTTACGTATTTGCTCGACTACAAATTATATAATTTGAAATTAGAAATGCTTAAAGTCTGTTATTGGGACGATTTTCAAAATTCGGAATTTTTCTATTTGGAAAATTTTGTTGTCGGAAAATTTTTTGGAATTTTTTAGTCGTCCCTAATTTTAAACTCTGACTTTCACAAAATTAAACAATTTTAAAATAATGCATTCGTAATTCAAAATCCTCAAATTTTAGGCACATTTACAATTCAAATTGAAAATTTATTGTTCCTTTGAATGTCCTCTTTCTGTTTGGGGGGGGGGGGGGGGATTAAACGCCGTAATTGGAAATTTTTTATTCAGGGTGCCTTTTCACGGACCATTGATTTTGAATTATTTGTGGAATTAATATTTTAGATAGTATGCATAATATTTACATGGCATAATATTTTAAATGTTGGTTTGTGGCAAATCGATTGATTGAGAACGTAGATGCGAATTCTATGTGAAGTAATAATTCAAAATTGAGGTCCATGAAATGGTACCCTTAGTTTTTCATATGGAAGTAAAATTGTTCATTCCTGTTTATCAACTTCATTATATATATGACTATTATATTAATTTTTTTCAGCGATGGTCGACTGTTGGAAGGGGATCAAATACTAGCGATAGATGGACAACCCTTGGACTCTAATATTTCCCATGAACAGGCGATTTCGATTCTTCAAAAGGCTCGCGGAGTAGTTGAGCTAATCGTCGCTAGGAGTGCCCAAGGTAAATTCTTTAAACTTATTGATAAGCTTTCAAGCCAGAAGCTTCCCCTAGTGATTACTTTTTTTCGTTTAATTGACATTTGAAACCAAATTATGATTTTAGATATTGGGAGCCCAGCTGCGACGGATGAGGTGTCCGGGGTCTCGATTTCGACCGCAGCAGCAGAGGGAACGGGATCTCTCATCTGCAGCGGATTTACCGACGTTACCGCCTCCAAAGAGCAATCAGCACCGGTGCCTTCTACAATCACACCAGGAGTCACCAAACCCACCACTCCGAGTGCAACGATCGTTTCTGTGGTACCAAATTCTGCATCCACATCGTCTGCTGTCACTGGAGTTCCGGTCGTTGAAACAGCTCCATCCGCCGTCAGTGAAATCGCGAAGAGTGGCACTGACATGGTGGCAAGTCATCTCAAATTTATTTTCATTCATTATCATTTATCGGAGTTACTTTCCCTAATTATTATTTTAACGAAATTCATTTAATAGAATAGCCATTTATTTTACTTTTTCTATTTTCCTGAACTACCGTTTCACCTAATATTTCTTTCCCCGAATTATCATTTGCCAAAATTTTTATTTTTCCGTTTGTCATAATTTGTATTCGTTTCGCGTAAATTAATTTTAGATTATTATAACTATTCATTGTATACTTCTCGGAAATTGCATTTTCACGAATTTGCATTGTAATGACATTCTATTTCCCTGAGCTTGCACTAAAACGAATTTTCATTTTGTTTACACTGCAAAAACAGCATTGCCAAGTTTGTGCCACATTACTTTTAGGGTACGGTTTTATATTAAATCTCTTTCCGTTTTTCACATCTTTTTGCTGTGTCAGCTAATATGATTTAACAATTTTCAATTTCAAATTGAGGAATGCTAATTAAATAATTTAAAAAGCACATAATTTTGACGACCTTGAAATTAAAAATTGAATTTTTAATTAAAATGCAGTTTTGAAAGCTTCAAGTATGACATTTGAAAATAATAGGGATAATAGTGACTATAAAGAAATTAATTTTTGTGAAGTATTTATTTTTTTATTTCTTTCGAAAATCTATAAATTTTTAAATATGCAAGTGCAGTCACTGCTTGGTAGAAGCGCCGCTCCAAGAAATCTGTCAACTGTTTCGACTTTTTTTATTCGAGATTCGGAAGTTAGCGAATAAGGCCTTTAAAATCAACCTTCGCTTTTCGTCTCTGATTGGTAGAAGCAATTCAACAACTCAAAGTCATTGTAATCTTTAAAATGCTAACATCATCCCAACTACAACATAGAACTACACGCTTAGCGCGCGTGTATTTGTCTCTTTTGAGGGGAAAAATAATTTTGAAAACAAAATAAAAATTTGGAATAACTATTTATTTTAAAAATGTAAAGTAATTAAAATAGAATAATAAAATAATAACAGGGATCACAGCGCAAAAGGAGCCCAACAAAGGGGAAATAGGGTGATTTTCTCACGAAAAAGGGGAAAATAGGGGAAAGATTAAACATTTATTTGTATAGGTCGAAGAGCACAATCTTGTATAAGAAATGTTATATTTGTAAATAATTTGCAATGCTTTTTCAATGATTTCTGCCACTAAATAATTTATTTTTAAAAATTGGATATCTTAGGTCGTTGGAAATCCATTCACAGTGATATAAAAAAGTCCGAGAAATAATCAAATTAATTGAGTACACAATTTTGATATGTTTAACATAGTTCCCATAAATATTTCTTTCCAAGATTTGTCATTTCTTCCTTACTATAATTAATACTTTAAATGTAAATTTAAAACCATACTCTTCAGTAGTGCGAAGTAAAAATGCTAAAATTAATCGAATCGTTTGAGCTGAGCGATAACAATTTGTGGTCTGACATTCAAAACAAGTAAAGAACAAATTTTGAAATCGGTTAATATCTTCTGTTCTCTTTTTTAAATTTGCAATTTAAAAATTTTTTAATTTAAAAAAAATGTTTATTTAAAATTTTTTGAAAATGTACAAAAACATGTTTTTTGGATTGATTCGAACCTGAAATTTCTTCAACTTAAATCAAAAGAACGTGTTATTATTTTTTATTCATCAGAAACATTTTTTATCGTGGTCCATATAACTTTCCAAAATCGCAGAAAATATGAAATCCCAAAAATCCCAAATCACGACAAAAGTTTTTTTCCGAAAATGCCAAATAATAAAATGTTTGAAGCTGAATAAGTTTCAGGTTCGACATATTCAACTTTTTTTTTTAATGTTTCAACCAAAACCCAAAAAGATTAATTCTCAACGAAAAATGTAATAGTTGATATTTCAATAAAAAAAATATTTATATATTTAATCAAAAACAGTTAAATTCATCTAAAAAATACGAATTTTCAACAAAATAGTTGAATCCATAACCAAAACAGATTAATTTTCAACTAAACAGTTGCATTTTGAAGTCAAAAAGACGAATTTTCAACAAAATAGATGAATTTTCAACCAAGAAACATTTTCCAGTTAAGAAAGAACAAAAATTTCAACCAAATTAGAATTTGAGGCAAAAATAATTTTCAATGCAAAATAAGAACTTCCAGTAACTATTTCTTAAGTTTATTTGTTTATTTATTTTTAAGGTTATATAAATATAATTTTCCTAGGTTTCTTGAGAAAATTCAGAAAGTTTTATTATTTTACAGGATTTTAACAAATTGTAGAAAACAATTGAGTCAGTGTAAAAGATATTTAGGACTTGTAGAAATTTAGATGCAATTTAAAAATGTTTGATAATTTTTTGGAAATGTTTAAGTTTTAAAATAATTTTAATCTCCTAAAAACTTCTAAAATTCCTAAATTTATTTTAACGAAGTCTCTCATCGTCCCGAAATTTTTCGGGATGACTACACGCAGCCGTATTTTAAACGGACTTAAATTATTCCTAAAATGTTGAAAAATATTTTCAAATTAAAAAAATGGCCTTAAAATCTTCCAGATTCTTCTGGAAAATTTTTTTAATCTTTTGAAATGTGTAAACATTTAAAAAAAAATCTTTAAAAATTAATTTTTCAAATTAAAAAAATCATAGAAATTTTTTCTATTAATCTTCAGAAAATTTATTTATTTGTCGAAACCTTTAAAAGTCCTTAAAAAGCTTCTAAATTTTGTATTCAAAATCTTCAAAAGTCTACATTTTGCTTGAAATTTTTTTTAATTAAAAAATTATTTTTGTATTTTTTCAAAACTTCTAAATATCTCTTAAACTTACTCGAATTTTTTGTAACATTTTATAATCTTGCAAAACTAAACAATTGAACAATTTTTCTTTAAAATCTTCTACATTCTTCTTCGAAATTTCAGGAAATTATTTGAAATGTTTTTAAATCTTTTTCAATTTTCTCTTAAAATCAATTTTACAAAATAAAAAATCTTTTGAAATTTTTCCAGAAATCTTTGTACATTTTTTTCTCTAGAAACATTTGAAAATTCTTAAAAAGCTTATTTTTCAAAATCGGTGGTGAAAATCTACATTTTGTTAAAAAACGTTTGAAATCTTCTCGAGATTTAAATTATTTTTTAATCTTTTCAAAATTTTTAAGACTTCGAAATGTCTTTTGATATAATTCAAAGTTTTCAAATAAAATTTTTTAAATCCTGGAGTTAAAAAGAATTTCTTAAAATCTTCCAGATTCTTTTTCGACATATTTTAAAATCTTCAAAACTTAAGATTAATCTCTTAATATGTTATGAACAGAATTATTTTTGACTAAATTCGTGATGCAGAAAATTCTTAATCTTTATTAATAGATAAATATATAATTTTAATATGGTCAATGGTTATGAATAGAATCCTTTTGTCATTTTTAAAATATGTTGCTAACAAGTTCAGAACAGAATTGTTGCATCTATTATTAAAGAATCATTTACAATTTAAATGTTCTCTATTAGAAATAAATTTTTCGAATTAAAATTCCTCATTTTAAAATTGTCATTTACAAAAGTTCATAAAATTAAACAGAATTAACTGAAAACAGCCACTAACAGTAAAATTCAAGCAGTATGCAACTAATCAGGTTTTTGACAACAATGTGTCCGATATTTTCGAGATATTTGTTACCATCACTTTTTTAGATAGGATTACTAATTTTTCATCTTCAATTGTCATCGAAATAAAGTATTTAAACCATATTTTCTTTTACCAATGTAAAGAGTAGGTAATTTATTATTGGAAAATGCTATTTTTGTAAATCATGTAACGGCCCAATTACGTTTTCTAATATTCCAAAACTTTTATAGTTGAATACCGAGTGGGCACAAGTAGAAGTAATAAACCTTATCAACGATGGAAGTGGTCTTGGCTTTGGAATCATCGGCGGCCGAAGCACAGGTGTTGTCGTCAAAACTATTCTCCCTGGCGGAGTCGCTGATCGCGTAAGTTGATTTTGAAAGAAAAATAATGAAAGCCTCTGTAGATTTGAGCATAATATCACAGTTTTTGAGCTGTTGTTGCAGAAATTTTAGTTAAATATTCCAGTATTTAACATTTTCAATTTTTCCCTCTCCAATTTCCAAAAATATTATTACAGGATAATAGACTGCAAAGTGGAGATCATATCTTGCAAATCGGAGAAGTCAATCTCCGTGGAATGGGAAGTGAACAGGTCGCAGCTGTTCTCAGACAATCGGGAACTCATGTTCGACTTGTCGTTGCACGTCCAGTCGAACCTACTTCCCCCGACTACCAGGTATTATTTTTATTTTTTTTAATTATAATTCATTACTAAAGAACAACTGATGACTCCATCTTTGAAAATTACTTAAAATTAATATTAATTATTATTTTATTCCTTTTAACTCAAGTTTCCCAATCCTTCTTTGGTTTTTTAAATTTAAAACCATTTTTTTCTTCTCTTTTTTTTTCATTACTTCTTGAAGATTTTACTTCTTCAGGCCCTCGGCAGCCACGCACCGATCGTACCAACAAAAATCCTGGGCGATCCAGATGAACTCGACCGTCATTTGATTCATTCAACTCCAGAAACTTATAATGTCCGACACGCGAAAACAGATTCAAACTACGACAATGGATATATGTACTGTCAGGAACCGGATATCGAAATGCACGTGAGTAACTAAATAATACAAAATTCAGTTTTTAATTTTATTGTAAAAATATTTAATATGTATGATTTATGTAACATGTCTAATATTTGAAACCCTGTATTTTAATCATATTGTAGGCCTCGGATCTTGTGCATTTTTTAGAAAAAATTCGACTTTTTCAAGAACAAATATGATTAATTGATTCTAAAACATTTTTTCAAACTAGAAACCTCAATAGTTAAATATTGTAAGATTAAAAACTTTCTGAATCGAATAATTTCAAATTCATTGACTAAAAAACTAATAATTTCAGGTTTCAGTTATATAGTCTCAAATTTAAAGCTTTAATTGTTGAGAACATTGAAGTTTTAAGAGTTCAAAATTAATACCTGAAGTTTAGAACGTTCAAATAAACGATATGTTCTCTCTTATTTTATATTTTATCTAAAAATAAAAAATAAGCTTAATAAAAAAAATTAAACTATATATAACTATAACTATATTATTATTTTTGGAATAACATAATTTTAAAGTAAAAACTTCAATATTTAATATTATTTTGTTATGTATTAGAGTAGTATTTTCATTTTTATACCTACGTACGTATATGAATTTTTCGCTTTCGTTAATTTTCACTTTCTGAAGATTTCAATTTTGTTGATAAACATCGGTATTTTTATTCGTGAATTCGAAATTTCGGTATATTTCTCTTTCGGGAATTATTTTTTCAGTACTTTTCACGTTCGGGATTTTTTGTTGGCAAAATTATGTCATCTAATTATTTTAAATGTAAATGAACCAATATTTTGGCTCTGTTTCTAGTCTACAAAGAAAGCATTTAAAAAAATCGTTTATTTGAACATTCAGAACTTCAAGTACAATCCATAAATAATATTGAATTGAGAGCTTTTGCAATTACACAATTTTGAATGATGTAAAAGCGTATAGAATTGAATAAATAATGTTTATTATTATTAGTTAAATAACAATTTCGTGTATTAATAACAAAAATTTCAAATTAGAGGTTTAGAAAAAAAATGTTTTACATGTAAAAAGGATGCGGGAGATAAAAAATTTTCTAGTTTGTTTGAAATCGCTGGATTTGTTCGAAATCATTTAAGCTGAAGATAATTATGATATGGACTTTTGTTGATTGTTTTAGAATGACTAAAGTTGTGAAATTAAAAGTAATTTGAGAGGATTTCAAATTTGTAATAATTCATTGAATTGAATTTGGAAATATGGAAATAAACTACAATCTGAAAGTCTTAGATTTTCAAAGATCTTGTAAAAATGCAAAATACCTCCATAGAGTTACAAAATTATCAACATTACGGTATCGAATTTTTTCAGAATACTGTTTTATTCCATTTTCATATGCCTCGCAACTTTAGCGAAAATTAAAAAATAGGCTCCATTATCTAACCGATTTTATGCTAAAAAGAAACAAATTCAACTAGTTTATTATTTTATATATTTTTCTATACGTGTAGCGTTCGATTGTCTTCGTTAAAAATCATAAATATTGAAAATTGGTACCTTTATGTGAAACTTGTAGGTATTCTGTATTCTTAAAATAATACATTTTCTAATAGTTGAGAATCTGATGAAGCTTTTCTTGCAATATATTTTTTAAAATGTCATGCGACTTTTTGGCAACTTCTTTCGAAATCCTATACGATTTTTTTGTAATTCGTTGCAACTAATGCGGTTTTTTTAAGCCTTCTGGTCGATTTGAGGTATACACGAACCTTTAAACACAATTTCTAACAAAAACACGATTGTATTTTTTTGTATGTAATAATTATTAGTGCTGTGACAGCTATTCGTTGTTTTATCTTATTATTTATTATTCCGGAGTAGTTAGTAAATTATTAATTATATTTTAGGCGAGGCCAAGCCTTATTATGGACGTGGTGCGAAATCCGACGCCAGTGGGAGCGTCGCCCTTCATTCCAACGCTCACGGGTCCGATTCAAATCCAGGACCTTCCGGCTCTCTCGATGGACCCGATTGATGTTGATTCTCTTCCTGAAATGGAACGTTTCACTGTAGAATTAAAAAAGGATACTTACGGCCTTGGGATAACTATCGCGGGATATGTTTGTGAAAAGGGTGAGTTTAATTATTCCACTTTTATCGTTTCGTGGGCTGGTTTATGTGTCATATCAGATTTGTAATTTAATATTTGCAATGTTAATACCGATATTTTTCTATGAATTTTATACCCTGTAATATGCATGATTGATAATGCGATCAAATTATTTATTTAGTCTTAATTTTAAAGATAAATTTTAAATTGAAGATGATCTATGTCATATTTTATGCAGCAAAACTCTACACAAAAAATTTAATTTATAACTTTCTATAAAGTTTAAAAAATTTTATTTATTTAATTATCATGTATAGAGTTTTTTCATTAAAACTTTTATTGTTGAGAGTTAATTGAAATTCGACAAATCTAATTATTCAAATTCCTTGAATTCTTTTTAATTCTTTGAAAGTCTCTGAAATCCATTCAAATATTTGGAAATCTTGAAAATCTAGCTTACCTACGCTCAAAATTTGAACGATCAGCTGATTGCATTTTTTTGGTAATAAAATTACAATGTGATTCAATTACACAGCGTTTTAGTTTAGAGAATCATTATTTGGATTTGGTATGCTTCCTTTCGCTATGCAGCATAAGATAATTATAAAATGAAATTCTGCCTCTCATTGTTGAGGCAACAAACTGTAGATAAACTTTACGATTCATACAAATATTTGCATGTATGTCGACACAATACGTGGTGGGGCTGCGTCGAAAACAAGTCATAATATTGACTTAAGTTCGCTAGCATAGAGTGTCGTAAAAATTACTATAATGCTTTTTTAAGTTGAATTATATATTATTCATAATATTGTCTCCTGACAGCTACACTATGTTTATAAACACTCAGCATATTATCATTCAAACTTGTTGATTTTCCACGATCTTAAGTTCTGGAAAAATTTAGGTTTCTTCTCTCTGCATGGCATCAAACACTTTAATTATTTGCATTCTTTCCTTTTATGTGTAGCTAAAAGTGGTAAATGTATATGTTTCATTATTCAATACCAATATTTTAAACTATTATTTCAGACTGTCCACTTTGATAACTCAAAATCTCTTGCACTAGGGTTTTTTGTGTCACTGATAGAGTCTGATGTCAGATTTTCGAAATTCAATATGGCTTCTAAAAAAATGTTTTATTGGTCACAAAATGGGATTAGCCACTTTGAATTTACAAAATCTGATATCAGATTCGTTATCAGCGAAACAAAAACTCAAAATAAGTCATTTTAAGTTCCCAACTGAGTTTTATGATAATTCAAACATTTTTTATGTATGGTCCAACATATTGGATCAACCATTTGGAATGTTCAAAATGTAAATACATAGTCGGTAATCGCGATACAAAAAAAAGACCCAGAGTTGGTCATCTTAAACCACCAAACTGGATTCCTTGATAATTAACACGTTCTTTTTAATGTGATCCGACATATGGGATCAGCTATTTTGAATTTGGAAAATCAGACTTCAGATTCATTATCAGCGATCTAAAAAGAACCAGGGTAAGTGATTTTGAGTTATCAGCGTTGCATAAAAATGGTGTTTTAAATCACATACAGGCCTCACAGTTCCTATGCGATAAAATATAGGGACCAAAAGGTACTTTATTCGCGCTCAAAGGGTAACAAATTCAGGATAAATTCATAAGATTTTCAAAATAATTCAAGTTAAATTTAGAAAAATCAAAGGAATGGGAAAAAATTTTAAAAATAAAAAAAAAATTCCATTGATTTCCGTAAAATTTGAATGAGTTTAGAGGAATTTATGGTAAATGAGAAGAATTCGATCAAATTCATAAAACTTCAAGGTGAATTGAACAAAATTCAAATGAATTGAAAAAAATTTTAAAATATGAAAAAAACTTTATTGAATTCAATAACTTTGAAATGAGCTTGGAAAAATTTAAGGGAATTCAAAAGAATTTGAAAGAATTCGGGGTCAATTAAAAAAAAATTCAAATATCTTCAAATCTTTGAAGCCCTACTCATTTCTAACCAAGGGATTGACTAATGACTACAAAACAATTCAAGTTAAATTTGAAAAATTCAAATGAATTTGAAAAATTTTTTTAAATCGAAAAAATGTCATTGATTACAATAAAATTTGAGTGAATTTAAAGAAATTACGGGAAATGAGAAGAATTAGATGAAATTCATAAAAAATCAAGCTGAATTTAAAAATTGAGTGAAATTAGAAGAATTCAAAAGAATTTAAAATAATTCAGGATAAATTAATAAAAATTCAGGGCGAATTCTAAATGAAATGCAAAAAATATTTGAAAAATTCTTCAAATCTTTGAAACCCTACGCAATCCCTCACTCCTTGTGAATAAAGTTTTTGAAATCCATTAAAATATTAAAATCCCTTAAAATTATTAAAACCTTTGGAAATCTCTTGACATTTTGTAAGTCTCTTGAAAATGCCTTGAAATCTTTTAAAATCCCTCAAATATTTCAAAGTCTTTGAAATCCCTAGCTAATCTAAAGCTATTGAAATAAAAAAAAAAAATCTGGGACTCTCTTACAATACCCGGAAATATCTCAGATCCTTTAAAATCCCACTAAACTGCTGAAATCAATTAAAAATTACTTATAATCTTCTAAAAGAACCTAAAATATTAAAAATTCTATATGATCTTTTGAAATGCTTTTAAATTTTGTAAAGCTCTTGAAAATGCCAAGGAATTTGAAAAAAATACCTTAAAATATTTCAAATCCTTTTATCATTTCATTTATTAATCGTCAGGAACAATGAAATAAGAATTAAAAAAATTCAAAACCATCCATTGAATTAAGTAGAATTGAGTAAATTTAGAAGAATTCAAGTAAATTAAAAGAAATCGAAAGAATTCCAAAGAATTAAAAGAATTCAGGATGAATTCCAAAAAATTATTTCAAATCTCTTTAAATGTTTGAACCCCTACGAAATACCTCACTTTTAAAATCTCTTAAAATCATTAAAATCCTCATAAACCATATAAACTCCCTTGAAATATTTTTAAATATCTTAAAACCTTGTAGGTCCTGT
>CAKNYM010050107.1:102975-113478 GCA_932195095.1 Andricus curvator | reverse complement strand
ATTCAAACTCTTAAAAATCCCTTCAAATTATTGAAATAAATAAAAAATTCCTTGGAATCTTTTAAGATTTCCTAAAATATTTCAAATCCTTTGAAATCCTACGAAATACGTCGATTCTCAAGAATACATTCTTTAAAATCCACTAAGATATTATAAAATTATGCTTATATTATTCAAAATTTGTGAAAATACTTCGGTATCACATGAAATCCTTCAAGATCCTTTGAAATTCGCGGATATCGCTCTTAATTCCTTAAAACCCCTCTAAATCCTTCGGTATCTCCTCAAACTCTTGAAGTCTTTTTAAATCATTTGAAATACATGTGAAATCTTTCGTTATCTTTTGAATCATTTGAAATACCCAAAACCTTTTGCAATACCTTCAAATCTTTTGAAATTCCTTGAGATCTCATGAACTCTCTAAAAAGCTTTGGAATTTTCATTAAATTCCTTACAAAATTGGTAATTCTTTGCAATAGTTTGTAGTCCTTTGAAATACCTGAAAATCCCTTCAAATCTGTTGAAATACTTTGAAGTCACTGGAAATCTTGCAAATGTTTTGAAATCCCTTGAAATCTCGTTAACGGTGAAAATAATTGATATGTTGGGTAAAAAATATATAATTTTATGTACTAATTACGTAAGAGGTGGGGGGGGGGGGCGTCATAAAAAACGCACGAATCCTTACAATAGTGAGGAGGGGGTCTAAAATTTCAAAAAAGCTTTAATTAATTAATCGCTCGGAGTGCATTGCCTGTAATGTATTTTATGTGCGGAACCCATGTTAGGCGCATATCCCGCACAATACCCAGGTACATGAAGGTAGCATGACAATTTATTGCCTGCCCCTCAATTACAAGTGTTATCTCCTCTAGAACAACGCGACCTCGTGGAAAGCCACAGAGCTGGCATTTTGTTGACGATATGGTTAAACCCAATGACTTAAGCCAAACCGAAAGCAACACAACCGCACTCCTAAGAAGATCCAAGGCCGCCCCTATGTCCCGATTTTTAACCAGCAATAACAGGTCATCTGCATACGGCCAGGCCCTCACTCTCCTCAGGAGACAATCTTCAAGCCTTCCAAGATCGAGGTTGGACAAGATCGGGGACCCCCCCCCCACCCTGTGGAAGCCCCACGCCAGGGATCCTCGGATCCCTGCTATCAGAAGAGAAGAAGAGCTTCCTCTTGGCAGTCAGAAACGAATTAAAATTTAGGATTCTAGCAGGGACACCCAATTCCCTAAGATTGTCTGATCACCCCGGGAAGAACAGCATTGAAGGCTCCCTTTATGTCAATAGCAAGAGCCAAGGTAGGTTCCGCATCACCCAGACCCTGGATAACCTCAGAAGCAACCGAAGCCACGCAATCAAGAGCAGATCTACCTCGCCAAAAGCCATACTGAAACCTAGGAATCCAGTTCCTCTTCTCATCAATAAACTCCAACCGCCTCTGAACAAGCCTCTCAAACAGCTTTCCCATACAGGACGTTATAAATATTGGGCGAAATCCCTTCCCAGCAGGTTTTCGGATGAAAATCACCAGAGTCTCCGTCCAGACTTCCGAGTACATAAAAGTCGCGAACATCCTATTAAAGAGGATATATAAAGTCCAGAACTCTATGGGAGAAACTCCTTATGATCTCATAAGAGATAACATCCAACCCCGGAGAAGTCTTCGCCTTACAAGCGTTAAGAGCCACTTCAAACTCAAGCTTCGAGAATTGCATGTTCACAGGATCAGATTCGCCGATCACAGACTCAAGGGGAATTTCCATCGGAGGAATAGGAGAGGCAACTAGATCATCCTGGAATTTTTTTAATTCCGGATAATTCTGATTCATAACTAATGTAATGTATTACTCGCATTTGATTTTGAGGCCAAGGACCGAACCGTTCGCCAAACCTTGGGTATACCAGTACCTGGATTGAGCGTCTCACTGAAATCCTTAAAAGCACAAAACTTTTGAAATCTAAGAAATCGCTCAACCTCCTGGTCAACTCCTTTGCAAACAACCTTCTTCTCTCTCGACTGGTTAGCCAGCTATTCCGTTAAGGCCGTTCTCCTCCGAATTAATGCCTCATCACGTTCGGAATTCCACCACAAGGGTTGAGCCTTCCTCTTACCCCCATGTGAGCCACATTGGAACGCCCCACATTCCACCAGAATTTTAAACACATAGTCCATAAAATGATCATAAACTCTAGACGGGTTTAAACCGCCATTCAATTTCTGAACGAGGAATGGAATTATCTCCTCAACGCCTTTGCGGAAGAGAAACCAATCCAAAGACTTGATGTTAAATTTTCTAGATGAGGAGCTGGACATCATAGGGGTAGCGTCAGTACAACCATTCAGCAGGAAATGATCGGAATGGTATTTGTCCTCCGAAACATCCACCGAGGCCAGATGAGCCAGGGAAGCGGAAAAAAATACCAAATCCAGGTTTGAACCAGATTGCCCCGGAGAAGGAAAAAAAGTAGCCTCATGGTCATTCAGGGAAACCAGGTCTCTGTCAGAAATATCTATACTCATTTCCCTCCCCGAGGCATTCTCCCAAACCGCGCCCCACATTCCGGAATGAGCATTGATATCCCCACTAAGAAGAATATGATCCACACCGTCTGCACAGTTACACCAGAGACTCGATAGATGAACAATCTCGGGGGTTGCCTGAAAATGGCCTTGTTCATATAACGCGTACAGCGAAACGTAAACAGTCAGGGCCGCCTGAACCGTTTCCATAATATTGCGCAATCTACTTGACTGAGTAATATAGTGCATGCGTCCCTTCAGATGCGGAGTCGCAACCGTCTCTCGCCCTGCCCCCTGAGAAACTGTGGGGACCAGCAATTCTAGGAATTCATATAACGCGTTCGATCGCGCGTTCAAATAGCGAGTCTCTGGTGTAATTAAATCACACCAAGTGCAATATTTAGTATCACTTAGAGGAGGACAATAGACCGATAGAACTGCAATAGAGCCCATGGAAGTACAGTGCCTACTGCATCCAAATCTCCTAGAAAGATACCACCCAGGTCAAGCTTCCTGAAACGAATACCTTTTTTGACTAAGATGGCCGAACCACCCCCTCTATCTCTAAGTCTGTCACATCTGTGAGTTATGTAGCCAGGGAATTCGCAAATCTGCTTCGTATCCAACCAAGTGTCAGTAACACAGAACACGTCCAGATCAAACTCCGAGAGAATTATGCCAATTTCCGCCCTCTTCTTCAAAACTCTGTGCGCATTCCAGTTGGGGAACTTTAACTTACCCCTGGACTCTTCTGCCATCGTAGCTATTACTTAGATAGACAGATTTGAAATCTCACTTAAGAAACTTAACAAAAACAAACGAAAAAGAACAAACACAAAACAAAACCTATAAATACAAATACCCGTGAGCATAATATTTAGAGATGCAACTACTCGGACTGAACGAGCAGTAGATATTGAACTCACTATGCTGGGAGCGAACTATACCAAACATAAAGTATTAATTTCAAATAGAACCAAATCCAAAATAAGCAAATCTCGCAGTGAGTAGATTCTATTTTGCCCTATAGTTTTATTAATTAATCTAATTAATCTATCGAATTATTATCTTCCTGGGCACAACATCACACAAGAAGACAATTTTATATTCTCTTCAAGGTAAAGTAAACTTAACCAGAAATAATAACATGCTGAACTCCAAAACATAACCTATATAATTATGATAATAGTATTGAATTTGAAATTGGAGAAATAAAACTAATTAATCTGATCCATCAAACGATATAACTTATTGTACAGGAAACAGACTAATCTAGACCTAGAGAACTATATTCAGCTGGAAATGGATCCAGAGAGGACAAGGACATTTGCTCAATTCTCGGATTTAGCAAATTTAAATTTTGACTTAAAAGACTAATGATCCGTGATATTATTACCTAGTAGCCTAGTAGAAGTAAGGTAGTTCCATCTTGAAAGGTTCAAAAGAGCTTCGACATCCGAGATATCAATATTCCTGATAACAGAACCCTCTTCAACGCGACTTGTTTGTGAGAAGATTTGTGGGCTGATTACATTCCGCTCCGAATTTTTCCGTTAAATTATTATTAACAGGCTCAGTTGGCACTTCGTCCTAATCAGTGTTCAGGTTTATAGAGCCCGAATTCCTCCGTCTGGAGCGGAAAACCACCACGTCTGAAATCATTAAACAAAAATTACAGGTCACATAGCTCGAGAGTGAATTCATGTATCCCAATCAAAACCAATCTAATGTTTTTTTTGTAGTTTTTCAAATATTTAATAAAAAGGTTTGTCCATATTTCACAAAATGCACTGGTCTTCTAAAGACAGAATATTTAGATCGGATTTTCTATTAAGCTATCAGAGATACGGGGCAAAATTTGCCAAGTATACCCTCCAAAAATGTTGTTGTCCCCAATCTTATTGAAACTCTACTAAATCGTAATGTTAGTGGGCCTCTTTTAATTCTGTAGTAAGGAGGTGTGTCTAGTGCAACGGGTTGATAAGATACAGTGGCCAATTTTTTTTAAGTTTTGCCCTACCCGATTATTTTCAGTAATTCATAACTTCTACATTTGTCGAATCGGGAACTGCTTAATAGGGCCAGATCTAGTAGCTTAGGGTCAAGACAACTTTTTAATAAATGGTGTCAGGGGGGAGGGCTTACGGATAAAAGCGATGAGGGAGGTAAAACGGAAGACAGTAAAAGATCAAGGGAAGACGAGGGGAATGAGCAGGGAGATGAGCAGTTGCGGAAAAAGTTTTTAAAAAAGTCACCACCGGAGAGGAATAAGGCAAAAGGGAAAGTTGATCTAGAGAGTCTGGAAAATCTCATTAAAGGGTTTAGAGAGGAAACGAACCAAAGTCTGAATGGCATGCAGAAACGAGGGGATGAGGTATGGGAGGAGACGAGGAAAGTTAGAGAGAAGTGGGAAGAATGGGAGATGGTATGGCGGCAAGAAAAATATAAGGTTTGGAAGCAATTGGAGGATATCGAGAAAGAGCACTGGATGAGTGATAAAGAGTTAATTTGATATGGAGAAGTTAGAAGAAAGAGTGAGAAAGCTAGAATGTAAGTCTGGGGATATAAAGAAAGGGGATGAAGGGGTAGGAGAAGGAGAGAGATTAAAAGAAGTGAATGAAAACGTTGTCATAGAAAATATGAGATTGAAATCAAGATTGAGAGAGATAGAAAGGAAAATGGAAGTAGAAGAGAAGACGAAACGAAGTAGAAATATAGTAATGAGAGGAATTAGAAAGTGGATAGTGAATCAGGAAGAGAAGAAGTGGAAAAGATGATGGGGGAAATTAGGGCGAGAGTGCACGTCGAAGAGCTAAATGGAGTGGGAAGGAAGAATGAAGGTAAATCGCGTATTTATATAGTAAAAGTGAGAAGTGAGGAAGGAAAAGTTGATATATTGAGAAAGAAGAAAGCTTTAAAGGGAAGGGAAGAAAGGATAGAGGAGGATATAACGTAGAATGAGAGAAGAAGAGAGTGGACGATGAAACAGAGAGCATCGAGTGAAAGAGTGAAAGGGAACACGGTATGGATAGGGAAAGATAAGTTGTGGATAAATGGGAATGTGTGGATATGGGATGATGAGAAAGAAAAACTGAGTGAAGTGAATAGGGAGGGCCCATGACGTCGAGGGGAAGGAGCGGAGAATAGGCATAGAAGGGAGGAGGTAATGGAAACAGTAGTGAGTGAAAGGAAAGAAGGAGAAGGCGGAGCGACGGGGTTTCAACAAAAGTAGGGAGGAGGTGGAAAGAAGAAATAAGGGAGAAAGGAAAGAATAAATAAGTGAGAGTAGCGTTTTAGAACGTATCTGGGCTAATGAATAAAGATAAAGGATTCTGGGAAGAGGTGAAGAAATGGGATGTAGTGATGTTGAGTGAAACCTGGGTAGATGAGAAGGATTGGAGGAGAGTGAAGAAGAAGTTACCCAAGGGATATACATGGCATCGTATACCATGTTACGATCTTATATATATAACATTTAGAACTTAAACCCAATAAGAAAATCCAACTATATTTTTGGGTAAAAGTTCTTTTTTTTTCAGAAAAAGCTACTATTATATTTTTGGTCCGGAATTCACTTCGTTTGGTTAAGAATTCTATTATTTAGTTGAAAATTTAATTATTTTGTTGAAAATGCAACTTTATTGTCAAAAATACATCTTTTTTTTTATCAAAAAATCAACTACTTTGTTAAAAATTAATTTTTGTTAAAGGTTCATCTCTTTGGTTGAAAATGTAACTATTTTGATGAAAATTCGTTTCATATTACAAATTGAACAATTTTTAATTTAGAGACGTTAGCAGTTGTAATATTTAAAATGAAAAGCATTGAAATTGAAAAATTCGCAACTCAAGCGTTCCGAATGAATGGTTTTCTGATTTAACATTTTTTTAATTTTATGGTCTTTAAATAAAAAATATTCAATTTCAAGAATTAAAAGTAAAACAATTTCAAATTTCAGGAAATCAAAAGTAAACAGTTAAATGTTCTTCTATCCTTCTAACTTAAATAATTCCAAATTAAAATTTTTCAATAAACCTATGAAATGTTAGGATTTTAAATCGAAACATTCGAAATTTGACGATTTCAAGTTAACAAGAAATAATATAAAATCTGACATTGTCAAATTGTAACGTTAAAAATTGAAGTATTTCGAATTTGAAACCTTAAAAAATATATAAGGGGTTATAGAATTTTAAATACTTGAACCATTCCAGTACGTAACGTGTTTATTAACTTCTAAATTAAATTATAAAGTAAGAGATGTTTAAATCTTAAAAATTGAAAATTAAAGCATGGGAAATGAAAAAGTTTAAAAATGTTAAAACTTTGATTTGAAATGATTCGAAATTGAAGAATATCCTATCTCAAACCCTTGAATTAATATAACCGGTCTAAACCATTTTTAATTCAAGTCGTGAAAATGGAGACCATTTTAAAATTGAATTTTAAAAAATTCTATAATTTAAAGATAAGCTTTCAAAGTTAAACATTTTCAGATTTGTCAAAGTTGAAAATTGAACAAGTTGTTGAGTTTCAAATTAAGATGGGTTCCAGAAATGATAAACCTTACAGAAAATTTGAAATTTTTAATTTCTCCTTGATGAGAAATTTTAATATTGAAGAGATCCAGTTGCTTGGAATTCTCTAATTAAGTTTTTCCTTCTCTTCACGATTCCTTTTTGATATAATAAATTGAAATGTCTAATTTTCTTTTTCCAGAGGAACTCTCGGGAATTTTCGTAAAGAGTATAAGTGAAGGTAGCGCTGCTGACTTGAGCGGAAAAATTCAAATAAATGACCGAATCGTGGAAGTCAACGGTCACTCTCTACAGGGTTATTCGAATCACGAAGCTGTTGAAGTTTTGAGAAGTACAGGAACAATCGTTGTTCTTTGTTTAGAAAGGTATCTTCGGGGTCCAAAATACGAACAACTACAGCAAGCGATCGCCGCCAGTGAACTCAGGTTACCTCAGCCAGGTTCTCCTTCCATCACAAGTCTCCCCACATTTCCTATCACTGCAGTAAGTTTCAGAAAATTTAATATATTTTCTATTCTTACTGAATTAAGAAAAACGGAACTATATTTTTAAATTAAGAGGATTGTCCGTATCCACTTCACCTATTTATTATGATAAACATTGAAATGATAAGGCTTTATATATTTTTGACTCTAGTTCTGTTTACGGAATCAAAATGTAGACGTAACATAAATTTTCCGTCCTTAATTTTCATTTTCTCTAAAGTTCAAGTTAAAGAATTTTCATTTTTCCGAATTTCATTAACAGGCGTTTTTTTGCGAATTCTTATTACCCCGCGTCTTCATTTTTGTAAATTATCACTGCCATGAAACTTTATGGTGTCTACTCAAACCCTGGAAAAAAATGCCCCGACAATTCTAGGTTTTCCCAGGTATCTTAAGCTTGTTCTATTTATAATTTTTCATAGTACATGCATTTTAATAACAATCCAAACAAATTTTTATGTTTACTTCTTATAATTAAAATTCAGTGCATATTTAGGTTTTCAATATTAGATTTTCAACAAGATAGATGAATTTGAACTAAACAGTTGAATTTTCAACCAAAAAGATGAATTTTCTACCAAAAAAGATGATTTAAAAACATACATGAATTGTCAACCAAATAGTTGAATTTTCAACTAAAAGAGTTCAATTTTTAACCAAATAGTTTTCAACAAAAAATGGAATAGTTACATTTTCAGATAAAAAAAATTTAAAAAAAAAAGATTGTCAACCAAAGTGATGAATTTTCATTTAAAATTATGAATCTCCAACTGGAATAGATGAATTTTAAACCAAAAAGACAAATGATCAATAAAATACACGAATAAATGAATTTTTAATCCAAAATAAAACCGATTTTGCAACAAAATAGTTAAATTTTCAAGCAAAGTGGTGAATTTTCAACCAAAATGATGGAATATTCAATTGGAATAGTAGAAGTAGTAGTTACAATTTCTGTTTAATAGTGGAATAGTGGAATTTTTTAATTAAAAAAGATGAATTTTAAACCAAGAAGATTAATTTCTTTTTTAAAAGACGAACTTGCAACAAAAAAAACTTGTTTTTCCAAAAAATAGTTACATTTTCAAACACAGTGATGAATTTTCAACTGAAATGATAAATCTTAAACTGACATAGCTGAATTTTAAATCAAAAGATGAATTTCAAACTAATTTTTTTATCGTGAATAGTTGAATTTTCAACCAAGAAGATTAATTTCTACCAAAAAAGACGAATTTTGGACACAATACATGAATTTTCAAACAAAAAAAAAATAAATTGTCAACCAAAAATTGAATAGTTAAATTTTCAGTTAAAAAATTAATGCTCAACTAAAGAGATGAATTTTATACTAAAACGATGGAATATTCAATGGAATAGTCACATTTTCAGTTTAAAAAAGAATTGAAAAAAAAACTGATTTTCAAACGAAGTGATGAATTTTCAACTGAAATGATGAATCTTCAACTGTAATAGTTGAATTTGAAATCAAATAGACGATTTTTCAACTAATTTTTTTATCGTGAATAGTTGAATTTTCAACCAAGAAGATTAATTTCTACCAAAAAAGACGAATTTTGGACACAATACATGAATTTTCAAATAAAAAAATAAATAAATTGTCAACCAAAAATTGAATAGTTAAATTTTCAGTTAAAAAATTAATGCTCAACTAAAGAGATGAATTTTCAACTAAAACGATGGAATATTCAATGGCATAGTCACAATTTCAGTTTAAAAAATCCGCCCGCTTCGCGGGCACATTCTCATAGCGCGCTTCGCGCGCGGCTCGCTTCGCTCGCAAGTTTCAGCGCGCCTAGGGCGCGCACCTGTTGGATCTCGCGCTTCGCGCTCGATTGGGTATTCATCTCGCGCTTCGCGCTCGATTATATGTTTATCTCGCGCTTCGCGCTCGATAATATATTCACCTCGCGCTGCGCGCTCGGACACATTTGTCGTCTAGGTTTTCACACTTCGTGTCCTCGCTAGTGCACGCTTCGCGGGCTAATACTCTGTTAAAGCTTCATCGTTATGACCTGCTTTTGGTTTAATTATGTCAGTTTTACATAAAAAGATGAACTAATTTACTTAAGGTTCTATCGACCTTAAGGAACACATTCTCATCACGACACTCGCGCTTCGCGCTCGATATTTCGTTTGATCATCATGTGAACCTCGCGCTTCACGCTCGTTTCTGTTCATCGTATAATAGAAACCCAAAAGTTCGCCACGACCATATGTTATGTTCAATCTTCTTCAGATAAAAATGACTAAAGTTGTATTTGATTTAAAATGAAGAAGGTAATTCCTTTACTTTAGCGTATATTTACGTATCTTTATAATAAATCCTACAATCAGAAAGATTTTTTTTCAACTATCTGAAACGGGGAGAAAAAAAGTATTTAAGTCGTTTTTGGAACATATATCTTGCTTTTTCATTCATAATCAAACCGACCCCTTGACTACCATGTGATTCCCTATCTACTCCTAACCATATTTCAAAACCGCTTTTCAACACCCCATTTTCTATGTTTCTACTTTCGCATCCCTTTTTCTTTGTCTCAGGTACACATAAAATATCTAGTTTCCCAGCATGCATAGTTTCTCGTAGTTCTCTTACTTTAAGATCATTCACTCCCCTAGCATTCCAAACACCCAGTCTCCATTCATCGCCTGAAACTCAAACTTTACGTTTACCGTGTGTATGCATTTAGTCAATCAAAGTTTCAGTCCAGTCCGAGGCTACTTTATTGTTTGTATTGTTCATGTTTAGATTGTACACCCAACTACCACCTTTATGCGCGAAATTTGTTTTGCGAGTTGAAATCATGTCTAAGTCAAGTAGTGATTCACCGTATAGTGGAGAGTCCAGCTCTAACGTCAGTCCCACGAAAACTTCTGTCACGGGGGGGGGGGGGGATGACAAGGAATGGAAACCGAAAG
>CAKNYM010050107.1:51572-102639 GCA_932195095.1 Andricus curvator | reverse complement strand
CAAATTTTACACAAATCTAATACCTTCTCTAGATGAGAATGTAAAAAGAATTTAAAAAAACTGATTTTCAAAAAAATTGTTACATTTTCAAACGAAGTGATGAATTTTCAACTGAAATGATGAATCTTCAACTGTAATAGTTGAATTTGAAATCAAATAGACGAATTTTCAACTAAAATGATGATTATTTGACTATAATAATAGAATTTTTAACTAAAAAGATGAATTTTCAACCAAGAAGATTAATATCTACCAAACAAGATAAATTTTCAACTAATAACTATATTTTTTTAACCAAAAATTGAATAGTTAAATTTCCATTTAAAAAACTAATGCTCAACTAAAGAGATGCATTTTCTACTAAAACGATGGAATATTTAATGGAATAGTCACATTTTCAGTTTAGAAAATAATTTAAAAAAAAACTGATTTTCAAAAAAATTGTTACATTTTCAAACGAAGTGATGAATTTTCAACTGAAATGATGAATCTTCTCAAAAAAATATTTAAATACAGTAATATGAAGCTAGTTTTACAAATAAAGAATCATTGTTATCAATTTTATATTGCAATTTAAAACAAATAAGCAGGCTCGAAACAAAAAATCCCTGACTTTAAACAAAAATTGCTGGCATTTCCAGGTTTTTCCAGGTATATAAAAATTCCCTGACAATTCCAGGTTTTCCAGATTTTCCAGGTAGGGTTAATACTCTGAACTTAATTTGTATGAGTTTATGTTATTTTATTTTGCCGGAATTTGTATTTGTTAATATTTTCGCTATCCCGAATTCCGATTTGTTTATTTATTCGAATATTCATTCTTCAAAGTTCTTTTAACTAAATTTTCCAGATCCCGAAATTTGATTTGCACAAATTTAAAATTTTGACGAAGTTTCAAATAGCTGAATTTAGATATTCCCAAATTCCCTGAATTTTAATTTTCCTGAAATTTCATGTACTAAAAATAAAGGTACAAACCTAATTTAATTCGGCTGAAATTCTTTTCGAATTTTGATTTGCCAAAATGTTTTTTGTTCGCATTCGTATTTTTGCAAAATTTTATTTATTCGAAGTTGCAGTCCCATATCATAATTTTTTCGAAATTCCGTTGTCTCTAAACTTAATTTTCTGAGTTTCAATTTCCCAAATCTTAAGTAGGTAAATTTACATATTTCAGAATTTTCCTTTATGTCTTATTGTACACTCCCGTATTATCATATTTTTCAAACTTCAAGGTACCGAAGTTACGATCTCACGTAGCCGAATTCAATTTGTCCGAAGTTGTGCGGTTTCGAATTTCCATTTAGAGCATTTTTTTTCCTAATTTACATTCAACCAAAACTTTATTTGAAGCTGCAGTCTCGTTAACTTGAATTTTCTTGAAATGTTAAGATGCCGAATTTTCGTTGTCCCGAAACTTAATTTGTTAATTTTTCATTCCAAGATTTTAATTCTTCCGAAACGTTATTATTGTTGAATTTTTCCTTCCGCGATTTTAATTGTTCCAGAATTTTATATAGTTGAATTGTAAGAGAACTTAGAATTGAGCAATTTGAAAACTCGGAAATAAAATTTCGTTTTAATAGAAAATTTTCAAAATCTAGACTTAGAAAATTTAAATTTGAAAAACATAAAAATGCGAAGAAAAAAAATTAATTAGAAAATGCAGAAGAAGAGAACTTCGAAATAATTTGAAATAATTTTCACTATTCAGGAATTTAAACTTCCAGTAAACTTGCATACGCCTCTTTTTAAATAAAAAAATGTTCCCAAAGCAAAAAAAATGTGTTCACTTTTTTGTTATTTCGTATTTATTTAAGAATGTGCATATACAGTGCGTCATCGTTAATTACATGTGCCGAGAAACGTTGATAAAACTTGTAACTAGGAAGTAAGATAAACTAGAAGCAAGTAATGAATGTCCATGTACTTTTTATCTACCTTTAGTACGCCTGTTGTTAAATATTCTTTGTTTTGCTTCCAAAACGGTTCAGTGGTTTCTAAACCGAAATTTGTAATTCTTATTTGCACTTTACAGAATAATATAATATTGTTTCTATTTCTTTATGTGCAGCAAGAGGGAGAATCGACGATAGAAATAGAGCCAGAGGGCGAGTCGCACACGACAATTGATAGTGCGATTCTTCACGAAATGGATAGAGAGACTGATACTCGTGATTCTTCTCCAGAAACTAATGTAGAGGCTCTTTTGAGTGATCCATCGCAAGAACTGACGCCACAAATCGAAGCTGCGATCAAATATAAATGGCAGAAAATCGTGGGACCGGATGTTGAGATAGTGGTAAATATTTTTGTTTTATTCAAAAGGTTGCAGCTGTTGCAATGTCATCATTTCAAGTTGGCCACTTCGTAAATTAAAAACTTTGGGCTTTTGTAACTTTTTTTCGTAGGTGGCACAATTAAAAAAATTCGCAGAAGGTAGTGGGTTAGGAATTAGTTTAGAAGGAACAGTAGACGTCGAAAATGGGCAGGAAGTAAGGCCTCATCATTATATTCGCTCAATTCTGCCACAAGGACCCGTTGGTCAAAACAACACATTAAGATCTGCAGATGAACTCTTAGAGGTTTGATGTCTTTATTTTAATTATTAAACTGTCACCTATCGGTTGATTTTTTTATTCTCTAATTTAATTAATTATGCAGGTGAACGGCTACCGACTTCTGGGAATTAATCACATGGAAGTGGTGAGCGTCCTGAAGGAATTACCCGTTCACGTAAGAATGGTCTGTGGCAGAAATATCAAATCTCAGGACCCGCTCTGTCCGATAGATACAGCTCAACATCAAGCCGCCTTTCAAACTAGGGTAAGTTCTTTCATTAAATGTCTAAACAATTAATATAATTTAGTTTTTGTTTTTTATTCAAGTTAAACTCAATGTTAAAATTAAAAATAATTTTTTTCTTACAGAGTATTCTCGGTGGTTCCTTACAAAATTTGCTACCCTCGACGGATCGACTCGTGAAGGCAAAGTCAGACGGTTCTTTAGCATCGGCGACAACAACGGCGACCGTCACTGATGCAAGTCTTAGCAAAATGAAATCCCGATCTCTGGAACCATTAACAGGTCTTGCGATGTGGAGTTCTGAACCGCAAATCATAGAACTCGTGAAAGGAGAGAGAGGCCTTGGATTTTCTATTTTAGATTATCAGGTAAGGTCGAACGATTATTTTTTATTTATATTACTGTATTTTATGAATTTAGGTGGCGTTTTAAGAAACTTTTTTAGTTGCTAAAAGTAGGCACAAAGAAATTTAACATCTAAAGTATTTTGAAGTGCTTTGTTCTCTGAGATTTGACTTAATGTTCGGGCCTCGGACTCACGTCACTAGCCACTTTTTTTGAGCGATGCAACCATTTTGCAGCTTTGTCTAAAAAAATACCACTAATGCTATTATGTCTTTACATTGCCTGCTAAGGGACCATTTACAAAATACGTCATACATTTTTCAGGAACTTTAAAATCTTTTCAAACTTCTTCACTGGTTGGCTCAAATATTTCTAATTGAAACTTTATAAATCGGACAATTCAAAATGAATAATATTGAAATTGAACAATGTGTAATTGTATGAATACTTGAAGATTTTCAAATTTTATTTCACATTGCAAGTCTTAATAGTTGAGCATTTTTAAATTGATAGATAACGATCAAACTCCGTGGTATTCGGGGCACGAGAAAACAGGTTTCGGAAAAAAAATCTAATTACCCTTTTAAAAATTGCAATATTATTAGTGTTGGTCTCGTGTAAAAGATTATTTTTCATGAAAAAAATTTGAAACATAAATTTTTCTTCAATTTGGTGTTTTATCGAACTATTTTTCTAATTGCTTCTTACTAAATTAAAAAAAATGATACGATTTTAATGATAGCTCATTTTATCGGGAACAAGATTCTCTACAACTTGAACTGATTTAATTTAAAAAATATATATATGTAATGGACCGAATAATTAAAAAACGATTTTTCAAACCAAAAATGTTTGTTAACAAATAACTATATTTGATAATAATTTTTTTAAATTTCAATTTTTTTCATGAAAAATAATCTTTTCTCTTTTAAACGAGACCATAGGTAACACTATTGCAATTTTTTAAAGTATAATTAGATATTTTTCCCCAAGACCGGGGTTTTCGTGCCCATATTACCTTAATTATTGTCAATCTATTTTATCTTGAATATCGCTTAAAAATTAATTATGTGAAATTGAAAGAGTTTTAAAATCAGCAGTTTGATTTCATTTTTTTTTTACTTTCCCCTTTTCCCTACAGTAATAAAATACATACGTATAATATTGAAGTACTTGCAGAAATTATTTACAAATAAATAAAGTACAAAATAAAATCAAAAATAATATATCGTAACACAAATATAACTACGTATATAAGTTCAAAGTATTAATTGTAGAAATATATAAAATTTCTTATAAAAAGATTGTTTCTTCTTTTCTGCATGTAAACAAATGTTTTAATTTATCCACTCTTTTTCTCTTTTTTCGCGAAAAAAGTCGTATTTCACCTTTTTTAAGCTCCTTCTGTGCCATCCCTGTGATTGTAAATTAATCTTTTTTAGTTGAAAATTAATTTGTTTTAATTCAAAGTGTACTATTATATTTTTGGTTCAGAATTTATCTCTTTTGGTTGAAAGTTGAACTACTTTGTAATGAATTCAAATATTTTATTGAAAGTTAAATTTGTGTTGAAAATTTATATTTTAGGGTTTAAAATTCATACTTTAGGGTTAAAGATTCAACTGTTTCGTAGAAAATTTGCCTTTTTGGCTCGAAAATTCCACAATTTGGTTGAAATTTTTTTTTCTTAACAGAAGAATCTTTCTTGGTTGCAGATTTGTCTTTTTTGGTTGAATTCAGCTATTTTTAATTAAAAGTTTAAATATTTTTTGATTGAAGTTTCAACTATTACATTTTTCATCGAGAATTCATCTTTTTTGGTTGAGAATTCATTTTTTTGTGAATATTTTTCTTTTTGATTGAAAATTCATTTTTTTCGGTTGAAAATTAATTTTTTAACTGAAAATTTAACTGTTTCATTTTTGGTTGAAAATTGATCTTCTTTAGTTGAAAATTCAACTATTTGGTTGAAACGGTGACAAAGCCAGGATTTGATCAAAGGTTTGACTGTTTTGTAGAAAATTCGCCTTTCTGCCTTGAAATTTAATAGTTTGGTAGAAAATTCAATTGTTTGGTTAAAAATTAAGTTTTTTGTTTGAAAATTCATGTTTTTATAGAAATTCATATAATTAATATTTTTATAGAAATTTCAACTATTTTGTTCAAAATTTACTTTCTTGATGAAAATTCATATTTTGGGGTTGAAAAATGACCTTTTTGGTTTCTAGTTGAAAGTTCAATATTTTGGTGAAAATTGATGTATTTTGTTGTAAATTCGTCTTTTTCGTAGAAAATTAATCTTTTTGATTGAAAAAACAACATCTTGGTTGACAGTTGAATTCCTCTGTTAAAAATTCAGTTTTGTGTTGAAGATTCATTATTTTAGTTGAAAATGTAACTGTTTTGTTGACAATTTAATTATTTGGCTTGAAAATTCAACTATTTGGTTGAAAATGCCTTTTTTTTGTTCAAGTTATCTTTTTTATTTAAAACTTCGTCCATTTGGTTAAAAATTAATTTTATAGGTCGAAAATTCAACTATTTTGTTGATAATTTAATTATTTTGTTGAAAATCCTACTATTTTGTTAAAAAGTCCTCTTTTTTGGTAGAAAAGTTTTTGGTTGAAAATCCATCTTTCTTGCTTGAAAATATTTTTTTTTAAATGCAACTGTTTGTGGTTGAATATAATTCTTTTTTGTTTGAAAATTCGTCTCTTTGGCTTGAAAATTAAACAATTTGGTTAATTTTTGTTTCTTTCATGCCTGAAAATCTTTCTTGGTTGAAAATTTAACTCTTTTATTGAAAATTCGTCTTTTTCGTTTGAACATTCATTTGTGTAAGGTTTGAAAATGTAATTATTTGGTTAAAAGTTTGTCTCTTTTGCTTGAAAGTTCAACTATTTGGTTGTAAACGCAACTGATTGGTTGAAAATTAATTTTTTTGTTTAAAATTCAAGTATTTGATTATAAATTATTTTTTCGGGTTTAAAAGTCAAATGCTTTCTAAGAAATTTGACTTTTTTACTTGAAAACTCAACTCTTGTTAAAAATTCGTCTTTAGTTTGAAAATTAATTTCTTTTGATTCATCTATAATTCCCCTATTTTCGTGAAAAATCACTCTATTTTCCCTGTTTTGAGCGCATTTTGTGGAAAATTCGTCTTTTTGGCTTGAAAATTAAACTTTTTCGTTAAAAATTCATATTTTCGGTTAAAAAATTCAACTGTTTTGTGGAAAAATCTTTTTGAACAAGAAAGATAATTTTCAACAACAACAAAAATGAAATTTATACTAAAAACATGAATTTTCAACCAAGAAGATTAATTTTCGACCAAAAAGATGAATTATCAACCAAATGGTTCAAATCTTTCGATGTTGCTTGGCATAGGTAGTAAAGTTGAGTAGGTGTAGTAGGCGTGGCTGCGAGCATTCTTCACCATCAATCATCGTGAAGGCAAGTCTGCATGAAATGGTGACTTCCTTTCCGTCTACAATCGTTATAAAAGAAACAAGTTTGTTTTCTTGTTCTTTAATATAGTCAATTTTTTACGGTTTCCGCTGTATTTTTGTGAAAAGTTGCAGGCCTACAGAATTGAGGAGATGAAATTCTTGGATGCTTTTATCTTCATTAGTGAATATTTCCTTAAACGTCAGAAAATGTCAGGGAATTTTTTTTTAAATTCAGGGAATTTTTTTGAGAGCATGCTTAATTTTTTCGAGAGCCTGGTTATTTTTTTCTAAATTGCAATATAAAATTGAATAAAAATGATTCTTCATTTGTAAGAGTAGCTTTCCATTACTGTATTTAACTATTTGGTTGAAAATTCGTTTTTTTTTGTAAATTAATTTTTTTAAATTGGAAATTAAACTATTCTATTTTTGGTTTCAAGTTGATCGTTGTTAGTTAAACAATTTAAGTATCTGGTTGAAAATTCATGTATTTTGTTGAAAATTCGTCTATTGTTGGTAGAAAGTTAATCTTCTTAGCTGAAAATTCACCTATTGTTGGTAGAAGATTAATCTTCTTGATTGAAATTCAACTATTTGGTTTAAAATGTATATCTTTTGTTGAGAATTTGTCTTTTTAGGTAGAAAACTAAACTTCTTGGTTGAAAATTCGACTACGTGGTTGAAAATTGAACTATTTTGATAAAAATTCATTGGTTGGTTGAAGATTCAACATTTTAGATATCAATTTTTCTCAGTTAACAAAAATATTTTCCTTGCTTTTATTTTTTTTATTTTAGATATTAGATACTATGAAATACAACAATTCTATATTAATATGAATTTTATATATTATAATTTTAAAATTGCGTGAGACAACAAAATAATAATGACGCGCTTAGCACGCGTATTTGTTTTCTAGTAGTGCCATGATTTTGTTATAACTATTTTATTGAAAATTCGTTTTTTTTGTGTGTGAAATTAATTTTTTAACTGAAAATCAAAATATTCTACTTTTAGTTGAAAATTGGTAATTTTTAGTTGAAAATTCATTTATTTTGTTGAGAATTCGTTCTTTTGGGTAGAAAATTAATCTTCTTGGTTGAAAATTCATTTTTTTTAATTTCATCAGTTTGCAATTCTTCTCTCTCTCTCTCTCTCTCTTGAAAAATATTTCTTAGCTGAAAATTCAGCTCATGTTGCAAAGTCGTATTCTTTGGTTGAATTCAACTGTTTTTTTGATTGAAAATGAAAATCTTTTTTGTTTGAAATGTCAATTACTACATTTTTTGTACATAATTTATCTTGATTGTTTGGTTGAAAGTTAAACTTTTTTGTTAAAAATTAATTTTTTTGTTGAAGATTAATCATTTTAATAGAAAATTTATCTCTTTGGCTGAAAATGAGCCATTTTGTTAAAATTCGTTTTTTGTTTGGTTGAAAATGTTTTTTTTTCTAACTGAAAAATTAACTATTCCAGTTGAAACTTTAACTATTTTATTGAATCTTTTTTAAATTAATTTTTTAAAAATTGAAAATGTAACTATTCCGGTTGGATATTCCAAACATTTAATTTTAATGATCACCTCTATGGCAAGACAATAATTTTTTTAACTAAAAATTTAACTGATCAATTTTTGATTTCAAAATGATATCTTTTAGTTTAAAATTTGTCTTTTTTGATAGAAATTAATCTTCTTGGTTGAAAATTCATCTTTTCGGTTGAAAATTTAATTATTCTAGTTAAAGATTCATCATTTTAGTTGAAAATTCATCTTTTTCGTTTAAAATTTAACTATTCCAGTTGAATATTCATCATTTTAGTTCAAAATTCATCACTGTGTTCGAAAATATAACTATTTTTTTTTAATTAGTTTTTTTGGTTGTGAATTAATATTTTGTTAACTGAAAATGTAACTATTCCAATTGTGTATTCTACCATTTTAGTTGAAAAACCTTGTCTTTGGTTGAAGATTAATTTTTTAAACTGAAAATTTAACTACTGATTTTTTGGCTGACAATTATTTATCTTTTTTTCGTTAAAATTTCATGTATTTTGTTGAAAATTCGTATTTTCTGTAGAAATTAATCTTCTTGGTTGAAAACAAGATTTTTGGTTGAAAATTTAACTATTCTAATTAGAGATTTATCATTTTAGTTGAAAATTCATTTTTTTTTGGTTTAATATTCAACTATTCTAGTTGGATATTCATCATTTTAGTTGAAAATTTATCAGTTTGCTTGAAAATACATTTTTTCACTAAAAATGTAACTATTTCGTTTTTGGTTGAACATTGAAATTTTTTAGTTCAAAATTAAACTATTTCGTTACAAGTTAATGTATTTTGTTGAGAAATCGTCTTTTTTATGGTAAATAAATCTTCTTTTCTGAACATTCATTTTATTGGTTGAAAATTTATTTATTCCAGTTAAATATTCATTATTTTAGTTGAAAATTCATCTTTTTGGTTGAAAATAAAACTACTTGGTTGAAAGTTAAACTCTTTTATTAAAAATCAATATTTTTGGTTTAAAATTCATCTATTTCAATTGAAGATTTATCGTTTAAGTTAAAAATTCATCACTTTGGTTGAATTTTTTTTTTGTGAAAAATTAATTTATTTAACTGAAAATTTAACTATTCCATTTTTTGGTTGAAAACTGATCTTTTTTTAGTTCACAATTCAACTATTTGGTTGAAAATTGATCTTTTTTAGTTGATAATTGAACTATTAGGTTGAGATTTCATGTATTTTGTTGAAAAATCGTATTTTTTTGGTAAAAAATTAATCTTGTAGTTTTAATCTCTCACCTGAAACGGAAGTAATAAACGTGGAATGTCACATTATCTTATCGTGATGTAAATATTTGAAATTAGAGTAAATGATTACCTGTATACAATAGATTATTATGATAAAGGTCTGTGTACAAACCTACAATATTATAGCTTGGTAAACAAGGTGTTTACCTTCAATAAATATCAAATAAAATAACATAAAACACATGCAGGTAGATCAATTTGATCTGTGACAAGTCACAAAGAATCTTTTCACCAAAAAAACGAGACATCATAATTAAAATCGCATAAATAATAAAGTTCAGCATGTACCGGAAATTATGAATGTTCAAGGAACGAAACATTTCCCCCAAATTCTATTTCATCTACACAAATAACTAGAATTAAAAATAGGCTTATCAGTTTTTTTCGGTATAATGTTTTACTTCTCGTCTAATTAATTTTCAACAAAACAGTTGAATTTTTAATTAAAAAAGACAAGCAAGAATAATATTCTTGATAATTGATGAAAATTGATATCTGAACTTCAGAATTAATATGTAATCTTATTGTACAATATTTAAACAATCAAACCGTTGCATTTTTGTTCAAAAATATCAATTTCTGCCGAAAAACACTAACATTGTAAATATTCCTTTAAACCTAATGTTTTTTGTTTAAAATACCCGATTTTCTGGTGTAAATTGCTAACATAACCTAAAATTGTTAAAAAGTTGTGAATGTTTTGTGAAATCGATTTTTATTTTATTTTAAAAATTTTTGTTTAAAGGAACCGATTTTTTGGTGAAAAACATGAATGTAAGCTGAAACTGTTCAAAAATTGAAAATCTGGTTCGAACTATATATTGATTTTTTTTAATACTGTTTTTTTGGTGTAATGCTAACAGAACTTAAAATTATTTTAAAATTATAAAACTTTAAAATCTAATGATTTGTGTTAAAAAATTTCAATTTCCGGTAAAAACGCTAACAAAAACGAAAAACGTAAATAATTGTTGAACAAATTTCAATCTTTGAAATATAATAATTTTTAGATTATAAATAGGCTGCGACTATTTCGCCCATTAATGATGTAGAAATAAGAACGGTAATTTCCAGTGTACAATGGTAACATAACATAAAATTGTTGAAAATTGGGAGTCTTGATGATAATTTCTGTTTAAAAATGGTAATTTCCGGTGAAAACACTAAAATAAAACGTGCATAACATTTACCTTGTAGATTTAATTTTCTAATTGACAATCTTAACAATCTGTTTTTTTTTATACTGAAACAAATGACTATTTTATTCTTCTTTCCAGGATCCGATGAATCCCAACGAAACTGTGATAGTAATAAGATCCCTGGTGCCCGGCGGAGTGGCTCAAGTAGACGGTCAGTTGATTCCTGGCGACCGTCTCCTCTTCGTCAACGACATCACATTAGAAAATGCAACCCTGGACCAAGCCGTGCAGGCCTTGAAGGGAGCCCCGAAGGGTGTGGTGAGGATCGGGGTAGCGAAACCGTTGCCGATTCCTGACAGCATCGCTCAGACGAACGATCAGGATGATCGGTCCGAAATAAGCGGCAAGAGCCCCAGGGCGAGTCGGCTGCCAGTGATCGACAGTCAGAAGCAGAGGTGTGAGTATTTTCGAGAAAGGAAGATCAACGTTGTCCAGCCACCACCTCGCCTTGACCTGATCGAAGGCCTGCAGCTCCAACACAGCCTCGTCAAGTCTGAGAGCTTTTAAATAAACCGAACAACCCCAGCTTCGGACCTCGATCCTTCATCGTGGACCAAAATCGAGATTTCCCTCTCGAGTTTTCCTTTTTACACTCACTCGCTCACTATCACTCTTATATTTCGAGGGTTCCGATTCCGTGAGATGGGGGTCTTCTTCACCGAAGACTCAATCAAGGGTGAGAGGAGATGTGAAATTTTAATATGCACGAGTTTCGTGGAAGGGCTCATTTTTAGCTACAAAGTGTACTTGTAAAGAGATTAAGGTACGAGTTTAGAGCAATAAAAAGATTTAGTTAATGGTAGCACTGTTTTATTTTCTTATGACTGCAAGGACGGATCCAGAGAGGGCGATTGAGGCCCCCCCCCCCCCCGCCTCCGAGATTTAAGAAACCAAATTTAAAATTTGTATTATCATAAAGTACATAAGGCCTCTCAATTTCCTTGCCAAATTTGAGCCCCATAACTATAAAACCTTATTTTTAGTGTTTTTCTTAAATTTTAAACCACGAACCCCCTTTGACTAGGGTACTAAAGTTTTGACCCAACCCCCTATCTAACGTAATTTTTGCTGAATAAATTTTTTTCGTGAATTTATTAAGGGGTCATCTAAAAATAACGTAAGACGATATGGGGGGGGGGGGGTAAAATCTTACTGTTTCTTATGAATTAACAAAGTAGTTCAACCTTCAAACAAGTAGTAAATAATTTTAAACGAAAACAAATGAATTCACAACAAAAAATGTAATAGAGTATATTTTAACTAAGTAAAGATTTTCAAATCAAAAACAGTTAAATTGAACCAAAAAAGACGAATTTTCAGCAAAATACTTGAATTTTCAACAAAGAAAGATTGTTCAGTAAATAAAAAGATTTCATCCAAAATGTAGAATTTTCAACCAAGAAGATTTATTTTCTACTATAAAAGACGAATTCTGAAAATAAAGTATACATTTTGAACCAAATAGTCGAATTTTCAAGCGAAAATGACGAGCTTTCTACAAATAAATTTAATCTAAAATCAAATAATTACATTTTCAACCAAGAAGATTAATTTTCCACCAAAAAAGATGAATTTTCAACAAAACAATCGTTTACAAAACCGTTGATTTTTCTACCAAATTGTTGAATTTTCAAGACAAAAAGACGAATTATAAAAACATGAAATTTCAACAAAAAAGAGAAGTTTCAACAAAGTAGTTGAATGTTCTACCAAAGAGATGAACTCTATACTAAAATTATGAATCTTCACCCAAACGAATGTGTTTTTAAGAAAGTAGTTCAACTTTCAACCAAGAAGTTGAATTTTCAACCTAATAAGAAGAATTTAAAATAAAAAACAATTGAATTTAACCAAAAAAGACATAAATTTTTAACCAAATAGTTCAATTTTTAGCCAAAAATGGAATAGTTAAATTTTCATTGAAAAACAATTATTTTCAAATTAAATAACGCATCCCAAAAATATAAATTTTTAACAAAGAAAAATTGAATTTTCCAACGAATAGTTGAATATTTTACGCTAAAAAGATGAATTTTTTACAAAACAGTTGCATTTTCTACCCGAAAGTATGAATTATCAACAGAAAAGTAAATTTTCAACCAAATAATTGAATTTTCAACTAACCAAACAAATGACTTTCTAATAAAATAGTTCAAATTTCAACGAAGGAGTTGAATTCGCAACCTAAAGAGCGGAATTTTCAACAAAATAGTTGAATTTTTAACCAAATAGTTGCATTTTCAAGCAACAGGATGAATTTTTTAGAGGACACTTGAACTTTCAATAAAAAAAACTAATTTTTCTCCAAGAAAGATGAATTTTCAATCCAGAAGGACGAATTCTCTATCCAGAAAGACACAAACCAATTGCATTTACTACCAAAAAAAGATGACTTTTGAACAAAATAATTGAATTTTCAATCAAATGGACGAACTTTCAAAGAAAAGCGATCAAACTTCAACCAAATGGTTGAATTTTCAAGACAAAGAGCCGAAAT
Source organism: Andricus curvator (assembly GCA_932195095.1). Taxonomy (NCBI): domain Eukaryota; kingdom Metazoa; phylum Arthropoda; class Insecta; order Hymenoptera; family Cynipidae; genus Andricus; species Andricus curvator. Next base: position 89,526 of record CAKNYM010050107.1, on the reverse strand, counting down.
TCTTAGAATACAGTTATATTATCAGCCTGGAAAGTGGAATTTTCAACAAATATATCGTTTTCAACCAAGGAACATGAATTTTTAACAATAGTTCAATTAAAAAAAATATATAAGTTTATTATTAACCAAACAGTTGCATTTTCAACCAAATGGTTGAGTTTTCAAGCCAGAAAGACGATTTTTTTAGATCAGCCTGGAATGGGGAATTTTAAACAAATATATCAATTTCAAGGAAGAAAGCTAAATTTTTAACCAAGCAGTTTAATTTTCTAAAAATAGTTATTTTTAACTAAACAGTTGTATTTACAACCAAATAGTTGGACTTTTAATATGAAGAGACGAATTTTCAACAAAATAGATTTATTTTCAACCAAATAGTTGAATTTTCATACCACAAAGACGATTTTTTTTAAAGAGAGTTAAATTTTCAACAAAAAAGTTAATTTTCAATGAAGAAAGATAAATTTTTAACCAAAAAAGATGACTTTTTTACCATAAAAGAGGAATTTTCAATCCAAAAGTATGAATTTTATATTCCAACATGCCACAAAGAAAACATGGTTCAACAAAACAAAAATTCTTGACCAAAAAGATGAATTTTCAACAAAGTAATTAAAATTTTTAACCAAGTAGTCGAATTTTTAACCAAAAAGAGTAAAATTTGAACAACAAAAAAGTTGGATTTTCCTAATGGGTTCTATTAACTTAGTTCGCATTTAAGCGAAAAACCCGAGAAAAAGGGGAAATTTCTTGAAAACAGGGGAAAGAGACATTCTTTTAAAAAAGGGGACAAAATAGTAATAGAGGAAAGAGTGTGAAGCCTAACTGAATTCTAAATTGATCGATTTTAAGCGCCTTCGACCTGAAAATGTTGAAACTGTTAAGGCACGTAATTTGAACAGATAATAATTTTGAATACGAATTCACGAAATTAGAAACTCTTCAATTTATAACGCTCTGAATTAAAAAATGTTCTAAGTATAAAGCTCTAATAGGAAATTATTCAATTTTTAATGCTCTCAATTAAAATGGTACAATTTTTTCTACTTTTGAATTTCAATTTAAAAAGTTTTATTGTGACTGAAATTGAAAGTAAGTTTGTTTAAAATAATTGGTCACGTAACAGTCCTTAATTGGATTAATTGATAGTTGAGTTCCTGAGCATGACTTCGGTGCACCCCAAAAAAGAGTTACGTAACTCATGACAGTCGAGTTAAACTCGCGCATTTTTTTTACTTTTTTTTTTTAAGACCAACTTTTTTCATTATCTAATTAGTAATGATAGAGAGGTCTTAATTCGACAGTTTAACTTCGTGAAGGAAACCCTTATAACGTGTATCGTAACGTAATGCATACGACTGTTTGATCATCCAAAGAAAATTTGAAAAAAGCGATTTCAGGTAATAATATTATTTATAATACGGTATTCTAATATTTTCATATATATAAAGGAATTATTGAAAGTGATACTAATTGTTGAACAATAAAGGAATCAAATAGATCTTAACCTCTCCAAAATTGTTTTTATTTTGAGACTTTCCAAGTGAAAAAGTAGAATTATGATTGATTTTCACTGATAACTGTAATTTCGCAAACTATTTACTCTTGATGTTTGTTTCGGTACATATTACTAATTTTTATTCTTTATTTCCAACACATAGCATAGTGAAGAAAAATAATATACGAACAAAAAGAATTAAGCTTATGAGCGAGTTATTGCTTTCCGCTTTTCCGATGATCATCCTGACATTTTTTTAAATATAAGTTACAATAAGCAATAACATCAAAATTTAATTTAAAAGCATTAAAAATATAACATTTCCAAACTTGCAAAAAATGCAGTCATTTCCCAATTACTGGAACCTTTCTCTTGATTCTGAGTCGGCTACTAAATTTAAAAATATCAAAAATCTTTGGAATAACTGATACTAGGAAGAGCCGGAACAGGTAGTGAATATCTGAGCTTGTAACAAAATGATTTTATTAATTTTTGTATAGAATACACATCGACTAACTACTTTCGGATTTAATAGCGAGCTTGCCTGGCAATGATCTGCGCTCATTGCGAAAGAAAATACCATCGACCTATTCCGGGATCGATCACTCACTTTTTTTTAACGGCTCGTTTAGGCCGCGCTCCGATCCGAGTGAAAATAAGCAAAATCGCGCACTTCTCGAGACGTCTTTTCTCCGGGAAACATTTCATTTACTGACCTCTCTATTACTCCTATATATACTGAAAGTTGGAAGCCTGTTTCTGAATCTCCTCGTTTTGAATGTTGATATGAATTCCTGAAAAAAGGACGTCTCGTCTCAAAACACTCTTCTTCTCTTCAAAATTTACAATATCAAAAAAAAGCTGAACTCTTTCTCGCGAAAGATAACAAAGTTAAACTTCCTTCCGCAAGAATCAAGAAGGCGCTCTCTCGTTTCTCTACTATCGTCGAACGCAAACGCCCCTGGATTCTTTTCTACTTTTGAAACGATGAACCCAGTTTGCTGGGAACTAAATTCAACAGAAGTTCAGTACAATTCGATAGAATTGGCTAAATCTTGACCAGCCATCGATTAACTCGATTTACTCTACGATGCATTCGGCGAGGTATCCCCGACCTTTAGGGGTATTTACATTCGAGGAGGATAGTAGTCGCGATTGTGTTGGGGGAAAACGATGTCGCAAGAAGCGATCAATTATTGGCGTTTCGCCTCTGCAACGCGGCCGCCAAGTCTAGTCTGAGAGCGGCTTGTTGCTTCTGATCAGCGAGAGACTGAACTGATCTCAATCCGTTCACGATGTCCTTCGTTTTCCCGAAGTAAATCTCGTTCAGGGTGTTCCTTATCTTATTTTCCATGTCTTCCACCAAGCGACCGATATTCGCGATATGCGGCGACGTTTCCGTTATCGCTGAATCACATTCAACCTGAAAAATGTCCAAATTAAAACATTACTTTCTGTGCTATCATTAACCATTTTTAATACTACGTTCAACTTCTCCAGGTATCTCAATTTTTTTCCAGGTATAATTTTCAACAGTTCGAAGCCATTGAAATATTTCTCATTTTTACAAAAACAATCGACTCGGAATATGTATACAGTTTCGCGAGTTGTATTACAAGATATTCTTAAATATCACCATCGACTTATTCAATAATTAAATAATACTAAAAACATAATTAATCATTTCTTGAATTTGTCCCTAAAGTGCATTAATTTGAATAATAATTCAAACCAAATTTTATTTTATCTTCGTATACTTAAAATGCAGTGCATATTTAGGTCAAATTAATGTGGGTAATATATTAAATTCAATTTGAACCGCTTCAAATTCTTAACTTTTCAAATAAAATGATTGCATTTTCATCAAGATAGAAGCACTTTCAAAAAGATAAATGCATTTTCAATAAAATAGTTGAATTTTGAACTAAAAAAAGATTAATTTTCAACCAAAAATGGAATAGTTAAATTTTCAGTCAAAAAAATTAATTGTGCACAAAAAAAGTGATGAATTTTCAACTAAAATGATGAATCTTCAATTGTAATAAATGTATTTTAAACCAAAAAGATGAATTTTCAACAAAATAATTTAACTTTGAACCAAGTACTTTTATCTTCAACCAGAAAGATGAATTTTCAACTAAATTAGTCATGTTTAACTGAAATACTTCAATTTTCTACCAAAAAGATGAATTTTCAAAAAATAAGACTGATCTCCTACCAAAAAAGACGGCTTTCCAACCAAAAAAAAACACGAATTTTCAACCATCTAGTTGACTTTTGAACTAAAAAAAAATTATTTTTTAACCAAAAATGGAATAGTTTAATTTTATGTTAGAAAAATTAATCATCCAAGAAAAAAAATTTCCAACCAAAGTTATGAATTTGATACCAACAAGATGAATTTTTAACAAAAGAGTTTTATTTTCAATCAAAAAGATGAATTTTCAACTAAAATGAGTAATATTTAACTGAAATACATGAATTTTCATAAAAAAAGATGAATTTTCAAACAATAAGTCTAATTTTCTACCAAAAAAGATGACTTTCCAACAAATACACGAATTTTCAACGAAATAGTTGAATTTTGAACTAAAAAAAAACAGTTTTCAACCAAAAATGGAATAGTTCAAACTTAAATTAAAAAATTAATTTTCTGCAAAAAAACAACAAATTTTCAATCAAAGTAATTAATGTTCAACTAATATGATGAATTTTCAACTAAAATGAGTAATATATAACTGAAATACTTGCATTTTCAAGCAAAAAGATGAATTTCCAAACAATAAGATTCATTTTCTACCAAAAAGACGATTTTTCAACAAAATACACAAATTTTGATCGAAATAGTTGAATTTTCAACTAAAAAATATCAATTTTCAACCAAATAGTTGAATTTGGAACTGAAAAAGATCAGTTTTCAACCAAAAATGGAATAGTTTAATTTTCTGTTGAAAAAATTAAGTTCCAAAACAAAAAAAAATCCAGCCAAAGTTATGAATTTTAAACCAAAAATATGAATTTTTAGAAAAGAGTTTAACTTTCAACCAAGTAGTTTTATTTTCAACAAAAAAAAATGAATTTTCAACTCATATGAGTAATATTTAACTGAAAAACATGAATTTTCAAGCAAAAATATTAATTTTCAAACAATAAGATCAATTTTCTTCAAAAAGACGATTTTTCAACAAAATACACAAATTTTCAGCGAAATACTTGGATTTTCAACTAAAAAAATCAACTTTCAAAGAAATAGTCGAATTTTAAGTTAAAGAAGATTAGTTTTCAACCAAAAATGGAATAGTTTAATTTTATGTTGAAAAATTAATTTTCCAACCAAAGTTATAAATTTGAAACGAAAAAGAAGATTTTTTAACAAAAGAGTTTTAACTTTCAACCAAGTAGTTTTATTTTCAACCAAAAAGATGAATTTTCAACTAAAAGAAGTGAAATTTAACTGAAATACAAATTTTCAACCAAAAAGATGATTCTTCAACAAAATACACAAATTTTCAACGAAATAGTTGAATTTTTAACTAAAAATGGAATAGGTTATTATTTATTTATTTAGTTTAATTTTCTGTTGAAAAAATTAATTTTCTAACGAAAAAAAAATGAATTTAAAACCAAAAAGATGAATTTTCACAAAGGAGTTAAACTGTCAACCAAGCAGTTTTATTTTCAACCAAATAGATGAATTTTTAACTAACATGAGTAATATTTAACTGGAATACTTGAATTATCGAGCGTTTGAATTTAAAACATTTTAGACTTCAATTTTAAAAGTTCAAAACTCAAAAAAGCTCCACTCTAAATGCTTCAATTTGCAGTTCTGTTTTAATTTGAATATTTCAAATGAAAAAATTGTAAGCTTTACAAGTATAATTTTTTAATTTCAATGACCATGAAACATTTTTTGTGATTCGGGAAAAAACCGGGAAATAACAGAGAATTTTTTTCTCCTAAAAAAAAAAAAAAACAACACAAGAAATTTCTCTGAATTTGACTTTTATGCTGGCATTAATAGACATATTTATTATCTGCGCCATGTTTTTGTTAGCAAATTTTGAAGATTTCCCAGTTTCTGATTGGCTGGTAATAAATCGACGACGTTCAACACGTCACACGCTTTTACCATTCAATCGTATAATGTTATATTGACAATAATTTTAGGCAGAAAATAGAAATTTATTATTTAAATTTACGACCACAGATTTCCAGGACCTGCTTATGAATTCTCGGATTTCCCGGGTCGCTAGACACCCTGTAATTAGGACAAATGAAAACTATGCAAAATGGTCATTCGTAAAAACGGAAATTAATTAATATGAAAATGATGATTAATGACAACTCAGGAAATCATAAATTATGTCCAATGGTATTTCGAAATAATAATAATCAGGCGAAATGCAAATTCAGTAAAATGAAAATGGGGTCAACCGGTAATTGAGAAAAATAGAAATTAGAGTAAATTGTTACTAGGTGACATTAATTTCGCTAAAATAAACAGGAAAAGTAGAATTTGGGAAATATTCATGCGTCTCAGAAAATAAATCAAATAAAACTCAATCGACGGATCTTAATAATAAGAATAACATAGGTAACCTGTCTCGTGAGACTGCCGCCTAGATTCATCGTTCCCGATCCGTGTTTATTTGTTTGGAGCCAGAGCATCGCCGTCGAGGTTAGTTTATAGTGAGCATTTCTCCCCGTTGATTTCTCTTGCACTTCCACGACGTGTATGGAATCCCAGCAACCCTTGATTTTCTTCGATCCGTCACCGGCCTTCTTTATCAGAATAACGCCGGCGAAACCGTGATCCAAGTCCCACAAATAAACTGAGGATACTCCACCCTCAAAATACAGCTCTCGATACTGATCAAAGGCGAGATTCGCATCTACTTCTAGTTTTCTTAGCCTTTCCGATGGCATAGATCCGTCCTCTAAGGGAGGATCGTATGCATTGCTCCACGGAGATCTTAAAAATAGAGAAATTCATTGAAAGAGAGAAATATATCTAAAAAAAGTGGTATAACGAAATATCTAGAAAATCTGGCAATCATTGTTTTTAAAATCTGATTGTCTTCTTATTACTTGAAGTTGTTTTACATTTTCAATTTGAAATTTTGAACATTAAATCTACAAATAATCCCTTTTGATAAGAAAAATCATATGAAACCTTATGCGAATTAAGAAACATGTGTGCTTTTTAATACTCTAAGAAATTTATTTTACACCGGAAACGGGTATTTTTAATCATAAATTGTTAGATTCTAAAGATGACATTTTTTCAACAATTTACGTTTTTCGGGTTTATTAGCGTTTTTTTAAACGGAATCACAAAAATCATTGGATTTGAATCAAATGATTTTTGTTCAAAATACATAATAAAATTTAAAAGCTGCAACACTTTTAGATTATGTTAGTGTTGTGTGAAAAAAAATGAAAATGAAAGAACATTTTTTATAAAATTTTATACTGTTGTGAATTTAATAAAAAATGTTCTTCCAATTTTCAACAGTTAAAAGTTCAAGTTTTGAAAATTCAAGTCTCAAAAATTAAACTATCGAAAAACAATGAAAAATGAAAATTCCATTTTGAACTATTGAAAACAAAAGAAAAAAGTGAACTAGAGGCCTCGCAGTTCCTATGGGATGAAATATAGGGACCAAAGGGTACCTCTTGTCACACTCATTGGGTACTTTTTTCGCGCTCAAAGGGTAGCAAATTCAGGATAAATTCATAAGACTTCAAAACAATTCAAGTTAAATTTTTAAAAAATCAAATAAATTGGAATTTTTTTTCAAATTCCATTGATTTCCATAAATTTAGAATGATTATAGAGGAATTTAAGGTAAACGAGAAAAATTCAATTAAATTCATAGCAATTCAAGGTGAATTAAAAAAGAAAGATTCAAATGAATTGAAAACAATTTAAAAATATGAAAAAACTTCATTAAATTCAGTAACTTTTGAATGAGCTTAAAATAATTCAAGGGAATTCAAAAGGTTTTGATAAAATGCCTAAGCATTCAAGGTGAGGTTAAAAGACTTCAGGATCAATGGAATAAAAACTTTTAAACATTCAAAAAAAAATCCAGTGAATTAAGTAGAATTGAGTAAATTAAAAGAATTCAGGGTGAATTCCAAAAAATAATGTCAAATCTCTTCAAGTCTTTGAAACCAGTTGAAATCCTACTATTTTTTTTATCAAAAAAGTGACCAATGACTACAAAACAATTCAAGTTAAATTCAAAAGAATTGGAAAAAAATTTTAATAAAAAATAATTCCACTGATTTCAGTAAAATTTGTGTGAATTCAGAGGAATTTAATAGAAATGAGAAGAATTCGATGAAATTCGTTTAAAAAATCAAGCTGAATTTAAAAAACAAGTATGTAAGTGAATTGAAAACAATTCAAAATCATGAAAAATTTGATTGATTTGAGAAAGTTTGAAATGAGGTTTAGAAAAATTAAAAGGCATTTAAAAGAATTTGATCAAATGCCTACGTATGTAAGGTAAAATTGAGTGAATTTAGTGGAATATAAAATGATTTAAAAGAATTCAGGATAAATTAATGAGAATTCAGGGCGAATTCCAAAAAATATTTGAAAATCTCGTGAAATCTTTGAAACTCTACGAAATCCCTCACTTCTTGTGAATAAAGTCTTTGAAGTCCATTAAAATAATAAAATTTCTTAAAGTTAATAAAACCCTTGGAAATCCTCTGAAATTGTTTGAATTTCTTGAAAATGCCTGGGAATCTTTTTGAATACCCTAAAATATTGCAAATACTTTGAAATCCCCTTAAATTAATGAAATAAATTAAAAATTCCTTCGTAATCTTTTAAAATAACCTAAAATATTTCAAATCTCTTAAAATCTTTTGAAATCCCTTGAAATTTTTTAAGGCTATTGAAAATGCCAAGGAATTTGAAAAAATACCATGAAATATTTCAAATCCTTTGATCATTTTATCAGCTGATCCTCATGATCAATTAAATGCAAACTTTTAAAAATTCAAAAAAAAAATCCATTAAATGAAGTAGAATTGAGTATAAGAATTCAAGCGAATTCAAAAATTCAAAATAATTCCAAAGAAATAAAAAAATGCAGGATAAATTAATAAGAATACTGGGTGAATTTAAAAAAATGTAATTTCAAATTTCGTCAACTCTTTGAAATCCTACAAAATACCTCACTTCTCGTGTATAGTAAGTAAGTATACCATTAAGCCATTTAAATAAATGTATACATTCTTTTAAATCCAATAGAATATTATAAAATTAAATATTAAAATACCTTGAGAGCTTTCAAAACCCCTTACAATCATTGAAATCCTCTGAAACCTTATAAAATCCCGTGAAATCTTTTTGAATATCTTAAAACCTTATAGGTCCTGTAAAATCGTTCCATATCTTTCGGAATTCTAGAAAATGCTTTATCCAAAAATATATCAAGCTATTTGAAATCCCTTCAAATTAATAAATAAAAACAATTTGAAAATTCCTTGGAATAATTTAAAATTCCCTAAAATATTTCAAATCCTTTGAAACCTTCTGAAATCACTTGAAACTTTTAAAAGCTCTTGAAAATTCCTAAGAATTTTTAGAAATACCCTAAAATCTTCAAAATGCCTTCAGATTATTGAAATCTATTAAAAATTTCTCGGAATCTTTAAAAATACACTGAAATATTTCAAAATAATTCAAGACAATTCAGAAATAGGTATAGAATATATAATGAACAGTGATTAACCCCTGAATTATTTATTGAAATAAAAGTGACTATAGTGACTTTATCTTAAAAAAGTAACTAAAAAGTGACTTTAGAAAAAAGTGACTTGTGGTAGCCCTGATTATCTTTTACAGTTACTTCTTACAGAAATTTCCAGATTTTTTGGATTTTTTCTCAAAATCTCTGACTCTTCGAAGCTTTGAACATATTATAAATTTTTTTAAGTTCCATTATGGGCTGCAGATAGGGTGACATAGGGACCAAATCTTGAAAAAATGGTACTTTAGGGGCCTTAACTGAATATAGGGTACAATAGAGGATATAGGGACAGGTCTGTGAGGCCTGGAATTTTGTATTAAAAACAAGTGTTAAAAATGTAATATTTACATAATTTTACATGATGATTCAATAAATAAACATTTCAGTCCATAAAAAAATTGAAAAAGTCGATTCTTTAGAAAATTTGTTGCGTTATCTTAGCGTTTTTCGTATAAAATTGCTATTAATAAAAAAGCATTAGATTTCGAAGAATATTTTAACAATAAAAGGGTATGTTGGCGTTTTTCACCAAAAATCGGTTATTTAAACAAAACACACTTAACTTTGACTTCAAAAATTAAACTTGCAGTTTTGAACAACTTCAGGTTATGTTAGTGTTTTTCGTCGGATATTGGTATTTTTTAACAAAAATGCAAAGGGTTGATTGTCTATATATTGTACAAAAATATTATATAATAATTCTGAACTTAAGATATCAATTTTCGTCAATTATCAAAAATATTGTCCTTGCTTTTGTTTTGTATTATTTTTGATGCTAGAAACTAGGAAATACAATAATTTTGTATCAACATTAATATTATAGTTTAATTTAAATTTGCGTGAGATTTATTAAAAGAAGTTAAATTAAATTTATACAGAAATCACTAACTTGATTTTGAATAAATGCTAATACCTGTATGAATCTCCATCCCTATTATAATCGCAGAGCAGATAATCTTTCCCCGATTCTTTGTCCTTTGCTATTTTCAGAGGCTGGTCTACAGATGAAAGTAAATCCTCGCACAGAGAAGGTACCAAGTCGATTAAATCACTCAAATTCTTCTCGATCTGTTGCGGAGGCAGCCTCCGCATCAAATCCAAAGCGCAATCCATCTGCTTTTCCGACTGAAATGTACAAACATCATTTAAATCATTTTCACCCATTTATTTTCTGTTCGGGATTGCTAAAGAAGTCTGCTTTAAAAATGCAATGACTTTTCATGTCTTCCAGATCTCATATTGAAAAAAAATTCCAAACAATTTAATAAATTTCAAGAAATTGTAATCGTTTCAGACAAATTAACAGACTGATTTTTGTGTAATTATTAATAATCAATAAAAATGTTTACCAATAATCAATATAGTAATATTGTAATATTTGTAATGGTCCTTTAGCCATTAAATAAATATATACTAATAAATAAATAATTGTCAAATCTTAAGTAATTTGAAACATTTTCAATGGAATAATTTTAGGTTTACGACCTTCGAAAATAGGCAGTATTTGGTAAAAAAAAGATCAAAAATTAATGCAGTAGATATAGTTTACAATTGAAATTGGCTTAAGGCCTTGTCAGGGTACCGTGCTATACCTGACGGCTCGGCTGACCCTTCCTATTGTAAGGCGCTCGAACTCGAGCGAGCTGCCCAACGGAGCGATGTGATGCTCAACCGAAGTATTATGTTGCGTTGGTACGTTTAAATCAAGTCCCCATTTAAACCAGCCGACACTACAACTTTGTATGTAATTCTGTATACAATTTTTGGATAATTTTATATTGCATTCTACTGCATAAATATCTCAGCACCTATTATACTGAAAAATGTCTTTAAAAATGCGTAGATACCTCAGCACCTATTATACTGAAAAATGTCTTAAAAACGCACATTTCTTTTCAAGATAGAAAAAATAAAGGAAAAATTTGAATAATTTTAAAATATATTCAGCAGTTAATGAAAATTTCGAAATACAATTTTGATTCAAATTAAAGATAATTTAAAATTTCGGTTCCAACTGTTAAAAATTTAGGTTTCAATTTTCAGTGGTTGAAAATGGAAATAAATTGAAAAGTCAAGTTTCAATTCTCAGCTGTTGAATATTGAAATAAATTTAAAATTAAATTTTTAACTGTATACAATTAAAGACCATTTAATATATGACTGCCATTTTCAACTGTTGAAAATTGAAGAATATTTCAAATTTATATTCCGACTATTTAAAATCCAGCTGTGGGAGTTTGAATTTTTAATTTTCAATAACTTTTAATAGGCACACCTTCAAGTGTTGAAAATAGAAGAAAATTGAATTTCAAACAGTTGAAAATTCAACTGCTAAAAATTGAAATAAATTAAAAATTTAATTTTCTTCAGTTTTCCACAGTTAATTATTAAGCTGTTGAAAATACAGCTGTTGAAAATTCAAATTACAATTTTCTTTAATTTACGACCATTGAATGTCCAACTGTTGAGTATTTCAACTATTGAAATTTGAAACAGACTTTTTACTTGTCATGGAAACATGCATTTTTTCTGTTTTTTAATTAGAGACATTTGTAACCATTTTTATACTTTTTTTCAAGAAGAAAATTGTTTGCAATCGACTATGTATCAAAATAGCTTCTCGGATATTATAAATTCCCGAATATTCTTAAACGTTTATATTTAAGAACTGTCTGTCAGTACGGAATTTTCGGTAAGACTAACCAAGATTGGGGATGGGGACAATTGGACCTGAGTGCTTAATCATTTTGCAATGAGTATAATTTTAAACTCCATGGTGGTGCGGAACAGAGTTCAGTAGGTAATGTAACACAGTAGACTCCGGTTGAGCATCACATCGCCCCGCTGGGCAGCGAGCTGGTCGAGTTCGAGCACCTTACAATAGGAAGGGTCAGCTGTGACGTCAGGTATAGCACGGTACCCTGACATGGTCTTAAGCCATTAACGTTCTTAATTGAATAGATCCAAATTCAAATATTGAGAATTTTAGGAAAATTTCAATTCTAAATCTTTCAAAATTATTTCAAAATAATAATAATTTCGGATTAAACCCGTGGGTGGGAAATATTATACAATTTTACATTGATAGTACTCAAAATTGAAATATAAAAAATTTAACACCTTCAAAATAAGTCATAATAATCAAACAATTAACAACTTTCTGGTTTCTTTAAATTGTTCCAAATTTTAGAATATACATTTTAAAATCTTCATTTGAAGTATTTGAAATAAAAAGAATTTTCAATCCAACAATTTTGAATTAAAAGCCTTCAACATTAGATAAATGAAGCTCACGCAATTAGATCATCTACAGATGAAAAAAGTCCTTTTATATATGTATAATTGATTTAAATATACTTATTATTTAAAGATATATAAGGTGCTTAAATATACGCGCTATAAAAGCATTTGATATTATAAAATTTCAAGTTTAATACTTTAAAAATCTGAAAATTTAAGAATTTTCCTCTTTTTTGTCCGAATTGGACGATCTTGGTGGACACAAAAATAACAGCTAAAATATATGAAGTTGTAATTTTAAAATTAGCATTCAAGTATACTGAATAATATTATTAAAAGCTTAAAAGAGATGTCAGATAATACAATTAGGGGAGAAGCGGATAGTGTGGTGCGGCGGAAAATGTCACGTTGTATTCATTTATGAATGCAATATCAAATAGCAAAAAAATTATGTTAATTAAGATCACTGTTTTATTTTTAAAATGTCGGCAAAAAGCAGGGATCGGTTTTCGGTTCAAGATTTGACATAAGTTGTCAATAAAATTTTAACACTCCCTTTTGAACGAAGCGCCTACGTCCTTTAACCACTTATAATTATGAAATCCCCCCCCCCCCAAAGTTAATTAAACTATTTTTCCATCCTCTTATGAAGCCTTCTTCTTCTACGATGTGGCATCTGAATCATCTAGACATTTGTCCATAAATTATTTTCATGACAATATAATCATCTAAAATTCTAAAATCAATTAAAGTTCGTGAGAAAATCAGGGTGGCCACTATTTTTATAATTTTCGTCTCCTGGTTTTCTTCCTGTTCTCGCGGTAAAAAATCGTAATTTCTCCCGGTTTAGAAAAAAAATACTGTCTTTGTGGAACCCACAGTTTTTCCACATATCAATTGCGGAAGCCGATGAGCATCAGCAAACCTTTTTGCAAAAAGTCTGTTGACTTTGCATCATATGTATAATAAATAGAATAAGGAAATTTGTGTGTATAATAAAGGAAATTGCATCATTTAAAATACAAATAAATTGAAACTGTATTATTTCTAATTAAAGGCGTTCAAAATTAAATACATAATTAAAAATGTTAAACTTTTGAATTTGAAAATTTTTAATTCAAAGAGATTAAAATTTAACAATTTGAAATTAAAAACTAAACTGAATATTTGAAAGTGAAAGCTTCTGAAATTCTAGAATTTTAAATTATGAAACAGAAAAATGGAAATTTTAGCGTTCGACATGAAAATTTAGAACTCTAAAATTGTAATCATTCAAAATTACAGACATTATTCAATTACTGAGGTATCAATTTCAGATCATTTAATTTTTGTCTGTTTTAAGTTTAAAGAACACAATTTTTAATTTATTATTGTTATTATTATTTATTCTTCAAATTTTCCAATGAAATATTTTTCAATTTGAAATGATTTGTTTGAATCTTCAACTAAAAATCGGACAATTTTAAGATATTACATTGAAAATTAAAAAAAAGGATTTTGATATTTGAATTAGAAACTACAACATGTTAAATATATCATATCATCCATAAGTATCATATCATGTAGTATCAAGTGAAATTTTAAAGTGATTGGATAGATTTTTCACTAAAAATTTGATTTCTATCCTAAAAAATCACGTTATTTTCACCGTTCAAAATTGAAGAATTTTAAATATCGTGAACCTTTAAAGTTTAATTATTCTAAACACTTTGAAAATGATATGCTTTCTAATTGGAAACTTAAAAAATTGATGAATCCCAATTCCAAACTTCGTTTAAAAATTGAAGAATTCTATAGGGATCTTGAAACTAATCGCTAAAAATACTAAATTTTTAAATTCTGCATCACGATTTTTAAAATTCAATTATTTTAATCTAAATTGTAAAATTAATAACTTGAAAATCAACCATAAAGCATTTTTATAATTTTACATTTTTTTTATAATTTAGAATTTTATAAGATGTCAAACTGACGTAGGGCAATCGGTTCAATAATTGGCCACTTGAGGAATTTTTTCAGTTGACAATTTGTAAAAAAACACTATAAGCGCCAAACGAAATTCTAAGATACACAGATGGATAATCAATTGTATAAATATTTAGATTACCATGGTACGTTCAGCGTTAAAAGTAGTACATAATTTATATTTAAAGAAATTAACAATAATGTCAGAAAACAATCATTTGGCATGACGACATAGTGATTAGTATAGGCCAATAATTGTATGATTGGCCACTGAAATATGGTGAAATGCAGTCATTAGCTACAAAAAGTTTAAACAATTTTGAATGAATTTTCGCAAAGATATTAGTTGTGCGGCCGTTCAAAACATATGTAACGATTTTAGGGGGGGGGGGCGCCCCGAACGTTACACTAATATTAAAGTTACACCCACATACTACAGAAAAAGCGTTACACAAACTATTCGGCGACTAGGATTGAATCTTCATAGTTCACTGTTTTATGTTATCCCGCACCGACTTATCATTGGCCGGCGATGGCGGAGTGGGAGATGGCTTACTGGTACTGGTCGTTGACGTTAGAGTGGGGCTTCTGCTGTCTTATTTTATTAGTATACTGAGTCGATGTGGAATAAGATAAAAGAGACAACTGGAGAGGCTTAAGTAATTTGATCTCTAATCGCCGAACGTTGTCTGTCTGAAATTTGTAATTTAACGATTTGCGAGAATTTTGGTGGCCAATTTCAGCAGGTTGGAATATAAAAGTCTCGTAAAAAGGCGGCCAAGATACAAGATAGTCAGGTGGCCAACTTATTGAAGAAACATCATATTAAAATCAGTGCAAGTGTTCCGGTTCCGTAAAACCAGTGCAACTTTGAGAGGTGGCCAACCTCACAGGTTTTACTCTTGTTTTATTTGTGAGTATTCTTTCATATAAACATATTTAAACGAAATGGCTAATCACTGGGGGATGGCCAACGATTGTACCGATTACCCTATATGTCCATAAATTATTTTCTTCATAATAATTATAATCATCTAAAATCATGGAAAGTTCGGGAGAAAATATACTTTTTAGTAGCTCACACCGTTTATAGTTTTTTACAGGAAAATTTTGAAATCATGCAAAGTGACGAATTGTTCGGTTCACTTGAAAAATAGTTTTTACCGATAATTTCATTCTAAAGCCTACTATAGAGCGATAAAATAAAAAAATCAAATTTACCTAATCATTACGTCACACAGTTTATATATAGTTATTGTATGTTTGTATAATGCCCGCACTATATACTGCAGTTTGAAAGTTAGTAGATAATTTGCATTTTTTACAACCATTGCTTAAAATCACAACACTTAAACATATTAATACGACACGTAAATATTTAATACTAAGTTGAAAAATCTCGTGGAATCTTAAAAAATACATATTTTTCAAGTTATCTGTCAACTTTCAAGTCAGCTTTCAAACTGCAGTATGCGGGCATTCTAAAGAAAGAAACCCTGGTGAACAATATGACTGCTAAATGTATACTGTACAGGCTCGTCCCATACTGTCCAAGGCAACACCATTACGTGCAGGTAAGGAAAGTTTTTAGCCATGTCACCAATGACAATGATTTAAGTAACTTGTGAAGTACTTTTTAAATCACTATTAGATTCTGTTTTCCTTCCATGGCTCTTTAGTCCAGTTTGGCTCTTGAAGAAACATATGCAGTAATTTTTTTAATGAGAAAGCTTCGTCAAGGGGTCCTTTTTAACATATCAAAATCTGTAGAACAGGTCAATTGCCAAATCGGGCTTTTTCAAACAGTTCCGAAAGTTACTTTTACGTGGACCGATCATTTTCATTGCCGAGGGGCTATTCACTCATCAAAAACCTGTATGGAGTATACCTATTACGCACAGAAACACACTGAAAAAAAATCGTAGAATATTAAATAAAATCCGTCACAAATTCGAAGAGTTTTTTCATTGCACTTTTCTAATTGTTTAAATTTAAACATTAAATATGTGAAAATATACCGTTTTCAATGCTTATTTGCAAGCTAAAGTATTTTTTTAAATATAATTAGAATATTTATAAAATAATCTTCTATTAATAGTGATTATCATTAAAATCTTTGCTGCAATATAGAGAATAGAAAATGCTCAAGCTTAATTTTATTTATATAAAAATATGCAAAATCACAAAGCACAAAATCAATCCTGTGACTGTGTTAGTGATTTAAAAATAAAAATAATCTGTAAATAATAGTGTAGAAGAATATCGAAAAAAGTAAATCATTGTATTTCTTTAAACTCATACCATATATTACTATATTATTATAAAAAACCATAAAACATTTACTTAACAAATTTATTACTTTTTTAAATACATTTCTTATTTCTATAGGTCATTCTTTTCAAGTGATTAGTATTCAACTTACCGGTGGTCTGTCAAAAAATATGTTGACAGACATTTTCAGAATTTTCACTTATTTTAACAAATGTTTCAGTGATGTCATTGGTACGTTATTATGATAAAGTCATCTGAAACGCCAGACAGCTCCCTGTCAGCGATTGTATAAACCATATATAACAGTATAAACCACCATTTTTAGTACATTTGTGCTCCTTTGAATATTATTGAAAAAAAAACAAAAGACAACTTTACCCTGTGTTACAAACAAAACTGTAAGTAAATTTTAAAATTCAAATCTTCAGAGTGTTTAAAATTGAAAAATTATTTTAAAATGTACTCATCAAATAAAAATATTTCATATAGTTTAAAGTTGAACATTAAACATGAAAAATTAGATCGAACACATTTCAAATCAGGCCAAATTTAAAAACATAAAAAAAAAGAAATATTTTCTGGAAACCCCCACGTTTATTACTTTTTGCAATATTTTTTAAAAGTTTCTGCTGCACACAAGAGCAAGAGACATTTTTTGCATAACTTTTCTGGATTTGCAAACTTTTATCTTAACTTGTTTGTGTGCATCATTTGTTGTTTCCGAGAAAAATTAGAAAATTTGATTTCATGAAAAAAATTCTCCTGGCCACAACATTAGTTTAGCCCGCATAAACCTCGGAGGATATCTTCTTTATAGAAGGCCAAAATCAACAAAAAAATTGTCAAATCTTTTCGAATCCAAAAAGAAATTTGGAATATCTGAATTAGATCAAAAAAACCTATAGAGTTTAAAAAAAAATTGTGTTTTGTTTTAACTGACGTCAAAATTAATATATATATATATATATATATATATATATATATATATATATAATACTCGCAACTTCACTGAGATATTCTACGGCTTGAAATGTAGAACCGGCCTGATTTAAAATGGATTCGATCATTGAGCAATTTGAAATCCAACTAAGCAATACTGTACAACTTGAAATTTAACGTATTTTAAGCTGAATATGAAAAATTGTAGTTTCAAGACCTTCAAAATGGAATAATTTAAAATTTAGGACTACTGAAGTTCATTGAAGATTGCTTAATTATTAAAGCTTTACAATTTTAAAATGTACAATTTTGATGGACTAAACTTGAATTGGTCAATTTTTAATATTTGAATTTGAACTTGTTTTTTTAAGAAGACTTTTAATTTAAAATTGTACAATTTAGGCTTTCAATTAAAAAAAAGTTAAAACTTGAAGGATTTAATTCAAAATTGATTATTTGTTTAATTGTTTAATTTAAATGTTCATAATTTTATTAAATTTCCCATGCTATTGCTTAAAAACTGACTAATTCAAAACTTCATATCCGAAATAATATTCCATTTTAAAAGTTTTTATTTTGAATTCTTTAACTATTCAATACTAGAACTTTTAATTGAAAATTCTTCTAAACCTTCTTAACTAAATAGTGAAATTTCTAAACTGAAAAAGAGCAATTATTAACTAAAAATAAAGTAGTTACATTTTCATTTAAGAGAATTAATTTTCAATAAAAAAGGAATTTTCCACAAAACAGTTTAATTTTGTACCAAATAGTTGACTTTTCTACCAAAGTGTTGAATTTTTAAGCGAAAAACACGAATTTTCAATAAAACAGTTCAATTTTCAACCCGAGAATATGAAATTTCAACAAAAACGTCAATTTTTAACCATCAGTTGAGTATTCAACAAAATCTTTAAATTTTCAGTTAAAAAAATTAATTTTTATTTTAGAAAACGAACTTTCAGCACAGAACATTAATTTTCTACCAAAAAATACGAATTTTCAACAAGGAAGATTACTTTTCTAACAAAAGGACGAATTTTCAACAAATTACAAAAATGTTCAATTAAGTAGTTTGGACAATGGATGCGATGCTAGTTTAGAAAAATTTTCAACTAAATAGCGGAACTTTTAAACTAAAAAAAATCAATTTTTAACCAAAAATGGTGTAATTGAATTTTTTTTGAGAGAATTTTAATTTTAAATACAAAAACTAATTTTCTACAAAACAGTTTAATTTTGTATCAAGTAATTGAATTTTCTACCAAAGTGTTGAATTTTCAAGCGAAAAGGACGAATTTTCTACAAACCAGTTGAATTTTCAACCACACAATATGAATTTTTAGCAAAAAATTTAATTTTCAACCAAACAGTAGAATGTTCAACAAAGTAGTTAAATTTTCAGTTTCAAAAATGAATTTTTAACATCAAAAAAACGAATTTTTAGTTAAAATTATGAATCTTCAACCAAAAAATTAACTTTTAAGATAATAGTTCAACTTTCAACCAAGTAGTGGGATTTTCAACATAAAAAGATAAATTTTTAACGCAAAATGTAACATTTTATATTTTAACAAAAAAATATTTTAATTTAAAATAAAAAAACATATTTAACCAACAAAAACGAACTTTTAACGAAATACTTGAATCAAGGTGGCAATTCGGCGGACGACTTCAAATTCCCGGTTTTTCCCGGTAAAGTTTTGCAACTTTCCCGGTCAACTAACGAGAAGCAAAGTGCTCGTAAAATGAGCACCATATAAATATAAATACAAATAAAGTGGAAACACTCGAGATCGAATTCACAGCTAGTTTATCCAGTCATTTGCATTTTTCAACAAAAAAGGTGAAATTTTTACAGAAAGAGATGAATTTTTAACAAAAAAAATGTGTAGTCAAGAAAGAAAAAAAATGTAAATAAAATTGTTGAATTTTGAAGCCAAAAAGACAAATTCTCAACAAAATAGTGGAATTTTCAACCAACAATTATGACTTTCCAAGGCCTGCAATCATTATATCAAAAATCATGAAAAACCACTTATAGTAATTAAATAATGAATTAATAATAATTATTAGTACAAATTAAAATGAATTATCTACTTTAAATTAGAAAACAATTGTTTACTTTTTAATAAATGGCTAAATCTATAATTTAATATGTTTAATTTGAAGTCTGAACACACCTTTTTCCTAGAATTGATTAAGTTTTAATATTTCAAATTGTAACTTGTGCAAGGAAAATCGTAAACGCAGCTATTTTACTTTGTCATATTTATTAAATACCACAAAAATGGGTTCAAAGTTCAAATTAGGCATGTTCAATGGTAAATTTAACCATTTAATTTTATACCTAACCGAATTGCAAAATAACAAGAATTTTAACTTTCGAAACCTGTGAAAACAAGAACTTAAATTAAAAGCGTTGTAAAGAAACCCTAAAATAATTATTTAAAAATTTAAAATACTTTTTAGATTTTTCTAAAACAAATTTTTAAACTGAATTTTTGAAAAAAATCCAGTTTTGATTTTCTTTACATTTTTTTATATAGGTAGCTTACAATGTGCTTCAAATGCCCTACAACTCTAAAAATGAAATCTCCCGTAGTTTTGGAAAAATAATTTAAAAAGTACGCCGAATCGATATAAATTAATTCCACGTCAAATAATCTGAAGTATTTCAGCTGTTAGTAATTTTGATAAAAATTCCTTTTTTTTAACTTTCGCAACTTTGGTGATTTTTATGCTGTTAAGGTGTATTTTTTTAAAAATTGTTCCTAATAGGACGCAGTTTTGAAGAAATGTTGTTTCAACCAAAAAATTTTTTTAACTTCATGGATTTTTCAAAAACCATTTTTTTAACTGAATTTCTGAAATAATACACTTTCTGTTTCCTTTATTTTTTATATAGATAGCCTACAATGTCCTCTACAAGCCTTGCAAATATACAAATTGGGATCTCCCTTAGTTTTTGAGAAATAATTAAGATTGTTCGTTTAATTCGAATTAGTCTATTGTTCGTCTATTGTTTACGTGGTTTTTCAAATCGTGTGCATCGTTTCAGCTTCTGTTTTTAATTATTTCTGGACAACGAAGGGAGATCCCAATTTGATATTTACAGGGCTTGTAGAGGATATTGTAAGCTATCTATAAAAAAAATAAAGAAATTCAAAAGTGGATTTTTTTCAGAAATTCAGTTTACAAATTTGTTTTGAAAAATCCAAGAAGTTTAAAAAAATTTTGTTCTCAACAAATATTTTTTCAAAACTGCGTTTTATTGGGAACAATTAAAAAAACTATGTACATCTTAATAGCATCAAAATCACCAAAGTTATGAAAGTTAAAAAAACAGGACCAAAATTTTCAATTTTGAATATCTCCTAAGTTTTTTTAATTTTTCAAAAATTATTTTAAAGTTTTTCTTTCTAAAATTGAGAGAATGGATACTATAGTTTTCATCAAAATTACTAACAGTTGAAATTCTTCAGATTATTTGACATGAAATTGCTCTATATCGATTCGGCGTACTTTTTAAATTATTTCTCGAAAACTATGGGAGATCTCATTTTTACAGTTGTAGGGCATTTGGAGCACATTGTAAGCTACCCATACAAAAATGTAAAGAAAATCAAAAATGGATTTTCTTCAAAAATTCAGTTTAAAAATTTGTTTTAGAAAAATCCAAAAAGTTTTTGATTTTCTTTAAATATTTTTAAAAATTACGTCTTATTATAAATAATTTTAAAAATACATATTGATATAATTAAAATCACTAAAGTTATGGTTATGAAAGTTTAAAGAAAAAAAATCAATTTTGAATATCTCCTAAGTTTAAAAAATTTTTTCAATAATTATTTTAGGGTTTCTTTTTCAATTAAATTATACCTATTATCTTGTAAAAGTTTATTTAATTAATAGGATGAAAATCAAAATAATAGTAAAATGTTAGATAGTCAATTAATGTGTGTTTTAATGCCGAGTGCCGGAAACTTCTGAATGCCTACGACATATATACGAATAGCGGGACCTAGAATAGGGACTACTTTTACGGCTGTACAGATAGCCAGATTTTTTCGGTAAATTATTAAGTTTAGTCCCACTATTAGTAATTAGTGGTATTTTTTAAAATCATTTGTTCAATAATATTCATTTAAACATCTATTTTTATATTATTTAGTAAAAACTGATTCAATTTCCAAATTAAGAGATAAAAAATCATAATAACAATATTATATAGATTTATTTCCAGCTTTCCAAAACGCTAGACACGCTGGGAACATTCCAAACAAAAACAATGACCTCTTTTGGATCAACACAATGACATGACCCCATTTTTTATATTTTATACTCACATTTCCACACTTTCAATCCCAAATCTCAGAATCTCTAAAAGTAAATGAAATCAGCGACAATTTTAAGACTATCCAAAATATTTTTCTCCGAATTGTGACTCATTTTCCTTTCCAAAGAAGAAAAAGAAGACAAATGTAACTTAACCTCCAAAATAGAAACACAAATTTCTCATTTTAACATCAATATTACATCTCTAAAAAAAAAAGTTTTCATAGAAAATAATCATTTTTTTGGGAATCTTCAATTCGCTCTAATTTAATGTACAAATAAGGTATTGTGATCGCAGCGATTTCCGAAACATCAAAAATTAGCTTCATTTTTAGGTTAGGACAGTTACAGCCTGTATGTTAAGAATGTAACACTGTGGAATTCCTGATTTTAATTCCCAGGCAATTAATAATCGAAAAAAACGATGTGAAACAATATTTTACACGCAGTTTAAAATAAATAAACAGTGAACGAATTGAAAGAAGTGGTGATCAAAAATAGATGACGACTCACCATGATAGTCTTATCTTCCTCGGCGAAAAATCCGATTTTTGAGCGGCACTAAAAACAGGTTAAAGGGTCACGGAAGCGCGAGGTATTTCGCGGAATTTCGAGCGATTGTCAAGGGATTCGTAGAATTTTGAGTTACGTGAAAAAAATAACATTTATAGGGTGTGTCAAGTGTCAGTGAACCACACTCTTGACACAGACCGATTCTGACAACCATACAAACATTAACTTCCCTATACGATTCTAGGGATTTTGGATTAGAAGATCTGAATTTGAAAATTATTTTCTTCTTTTATGTAAAAATATAGATTAGTAGATTATTATTCGATGAAATATTACTAAATTTTCTTATGAGTTTATTTAATCTTTTAAGCTATTGCAGAAAAGAAAAAATATTTTGAAAACAGATGCTTAACAATTCCCTAGCAAATTGAGCCAATCAGATGGTCTCTTTGAAAACCGCTAAAATTTGAATTTAGTTTTGTAGAAACCCGTATCAAAATGTATAGGAAATATGTCACTATACACTAGGGTGGTCCAAAAATGCATTGGAATTTTTTTCGAATTGTCATGCATTTTCGCCTTCCCCCCAATTTGTTCGAATCCACTAAGAATAAATTCTTTTTTTTATATTTAGAGATTCCGCAAGCCCCATGAAATCATGCATGTGTCATAAAAAAATAATTTTTTTAACTGAAAATTTACCTATTCCAATTCAGGTCGAAAATTCAAATATTTTGTTCGAAACGAGGTTCGAAATTAATCTATTTTGTTGAAAAATAGTCTTTTGCGGTAGAAAATTAATCTTCTTTTTCGAAGATTCATCAATTTAGATAAAAATGCATTACTTTGGTTGAAAATTTGTTGTTTTTTTTGGTGGAAAATTAATTTTTTTAACTGATAATTTAACTATTCCATTTTCGGTTGAAAACTGGTCTTTTTCAGTTAAAAATTCAACTATTTGGTTAAAAAATCATCTATCTTGTTGAAAATGCAATATTTTTACTTGAGAAGTTAGCAATTTGAAGCGGTTTAAATTGAATTTAACATAGTGCCTACAGTAAATTAACATAAATATGCACTGAATTTTAAGTATAAGAAGATAAAATACAAATTTGTTTGAATTATTATTTAAATTCATGCACTTGAGAGACAAAGTCAAAAAATGATTAATCATGTTTTCAGTATTATTTATTTATTTAATTAATCAACACCCTGAAATGGTAAATTTTCACCTGTTCTAAAAATACAATTTTGGGTTGAAATTTGTCAATAAAGTTACTGATGTATATGTCTGGCTTTGGTTAAATGAATGTTGACATTAATAAATTATCTTAAATTAGTGTAAGGTGTAAGTTTTATCATGCTCATAAATGTGACATTCTTCTTAACCCCTCAACAGAAACTGAATTCTTAATTATGTGTGTGAATTTGGCAACATTCCTTTCTCCGAATTTTTCAATTTGGTTTTTGTTATATATTTCTTTTACTAATTATGTAAAAAAAATAATTTAATTTCAATCACTAACGTTATTATTTGTCTAAAAATATATCTATATACATATAGTATGAACTAACACTAAATTTTGATAACCACTGTTAAAAAATTGAATTCTGAAAGACATGATGTCCTTAAAATTTTTGTTTTTATAAACAATTTTCGTAGTATATCAAAAAGTTAAAAAGTACCTAAATCAAACAGAAAAAAAGTTAACAAAAATCCACAATTTGGACTATTTGTTACTTTAATTTGCGTACAAAACTTAACTTCACAACTGACAAATTGAATTTCTTCAAATACCCTCGCGTATTAAATCCAAGTGAATTGGTGCCTAGGAAAATAAAGAAGATGACAAAATCTACATTTTTTCGCTATTTGCATTGACATAAAAGTTTACACAAACGAAAATTCTAAACTTTGGTTCGAAAAAAGTGCCTGTGGACAAATCAATTTTCAGCTAACAATTTCCATCCGTTTTGCCAGTTTTTCTTAAAAATGCAATTTTATGAAATTATGAATTGTTACAACAAAAGACATCGTTCGAAAAAATTAATTTTACTTAACAAAAAAAAAAAAAACACAATTTGGTTTGCTTTTTCTTGGATGCCGTTTGCAGAAAATTTTGCGATCTGACCACAGTTGGTCAAATTCGAAGCAAATCCCTATTAAAAATTATGTTCAGCAGTAATAGTAGCATACCAATTTTTTTGGGTTGTTGTAAACAAATAAGTGAACAAAATTGATATCTTCTATAATTGCGATAACGACGCACTTTTGACCTATATTTTTGAGAGGAAATGTAGGTAAATGAATGTTTAATTGGAAATAGAATAATTTAAATATTAATATGGTTTGTTTATAAAAATGTAATAAACAAATTGCTGATCAGGAGATTTTCCTGTATGGTTTTAGTTATTTTAGCGCAAAATCAACTATAAACCTCTCCTCAATAGTATGGGTATGATGGTTTTGCTATCGACATTGTGCCTCTAAATAACAATTGTTTAATATTTACACAAATTCAATGAAAATCTATCGTTTGACCATTTTTCAGTATGTGTGTTTCGTTATTCTTAGAAAAATAAACTATTAATCTCACACTGATGGTATTTTAGCGTTGATGTTATGGTTTTAAATAACAGTCATTCATTACTTTTAAAAAATGCCATAAAAATTATTCATTGAAACAAATTTTAGAAACAAATTCATCATATGACCTTTTTTATTATGTGAGTTGCGTTTAGTTTATTACACTTGTTTAAATAATGAATTATTATTGTTTAGAAGCACAGTATCTATAGGAAATGACCATCAATAAGAGATGTATAGTCAATTCTGCTAAGAAAAAAAACCAAACTTATATACTGAAAAATGGTAAAATGATGCCTTTCTTTATTGAATTTGTTTAAATAATGTACAATTGTTATTGAAAAGAACTATATTTATAACAGATTACCAATAGGGAGATATCTAGAGTTGATTCTGCCTCACTTCTAATCAGTTCCCCTACACCCCTCCTTATCACCCCTTACTTTCCCTAGCGCACCCCCTCACTTACCCTCACTCCCACTACCCACATCATTTTTCCTAATTAGTAATTACCCCTAATCCCCCCCTTCCATTTCCCCTCATTTTTCCTAATCCCGCGCTCCTCACTTCCCCTACGCTCCCTGCTCGAATTTCCCCTCATTTCCCCTCACTTACTTCATTCATTTACCCTAAATTCCCTACTTGACCTCCCCTCATTTCCTCTCACTTATCCTACTTCCACTACCAAAATTTTCCCTCACTTCCCCCACTCTCCCACCCATCACTTCCCCTACGTCCTAACCCCTCATTTCCCATGACTTCTCCTACTTCCCCACCCATCATTTTCCCTTAATTGCCCTCCCCTCACACTATTTTCCCTCCCTACATTTCCCATACTTCTCTCATTCTCCCTACTACCCCTGCACTCATTTCCCCTACTTTCCCTCCCCTAATTGCCCCTAATTCCGCCTACTTCTCATCCCCTCATTTCCTCTCACTTCCCCTACTTTCCCTCACTTCCCCCGACAGGCGATCGAAATTATAAGGGTTTCTGCCCTGGACTACGAAACCCTACAAATTAAAGCAATATTAACAGAAAATATTATGGTTGAAAGTTAGTATATTCACAAATATAATAAATTATCTGCGCATGCTTCACTTTTTTGCGCTCTGTATAACGGACGTCTTCCATAATGGCCACTCAGTCAAATGTAGTATTCCAAATCGGTAGTTTCAACTAATTTTAAATAAGCTGGTAAGTACTAAAATAAAAAAATAAGCGCGTTTATCAAATATTTATATCATAAACCTTTAAATAAAATGTTTAAAAAGTGAATCTACGATTTTTCATTAGTATTTTTGATGGGTAAAACTAAAGCCGTTGGTCACAGAAGATTTGATGAAAACCAGCGTATTCAAATTTTACGTTAAACCAGTACCGTTTCTGATGAGAATGACAAAAAAATTTAGAAATACATTATTGCGCATTCAATTAAAAATTACAGCTGATACGATTTCGATACAAATTACACTAGAAATAGATCAGAGATTAAATATGTAATCACTTACCACTTTGTAAATATTCTTATCTCCTAGATTACATCCTCCAATATACTTAAGCTGTAATCAGCAAGCATACTGATACATATTCAAATAGAAATATTACAGAGCCGATATAACAAATTTAAATAATACTGTTCTAGATTCTCGTCCTAGATCCTTATGAATGAATGACTAATAGTGACTTTAGAAACCATGCATAAACTATTCAAGATGTTGCTTTTCCTTGCCTTCGCTTGGATTTCTATAACAGGTAAGGTTTTTAAATAAAAATATTTCCTAATAAATTATTCTTCTTTTTCGTTTCACCTTTTATTTTGATACACACTTTTATGTCTCGTTTTAATCCATGAGCTACTCTGCAAATAGAGCGGAGTGAAAATTTGTGGGTTGACATCCGCAAAAAGTAAAAAAAAAAACAATTTTGAAATCGGTTAATATCTTCTGCCTTTTTTATTTAAAAATTCAAAATTTGGAAAATTCAAAAAAAATTTGAATTAGTTCTAAATATTCGGTTTTTTGGTTTGAGTTAAACGCTTTTTTTGGGAAAAATTGTAATATGTCGAACCTACAGTTTCTTCAGCTTGAACTTAAGAAATATGTTTACTTTGTTGTCATGTAAAAACAAATTTTTTGGTGGTGGTCAAAATGTTTCAAAATCACAAAAAAAAAATCAAAAACCCAAAATTCGTAAAGCATGAAAAAGTATTTTCCGGAAGAAGCAAAATAATAGTATGTTTTGGTTGAATTGCTAAGTTTTTATTATTGTTCACTAGTAAAAGCTATACATGTGAAAAATTCGCCATAATTGTTGAACCAATAGGAAATTTTTTTGTAATTTCCAATAAAAAAAGAGAACAGAAGATATTAACCGATTTGAGAATTTTTTCTCTCACTTCTTCTGAATCCCAACCCACAAATATTGTTTACTCCGCCCTATTTTCCGATATATGTACAACATCGAAGTATATTACTACAATCTTTTCTCCTTATTACGAAACGTGGATTTTTTCGTGACTTTCATTGACAATTTGTAATCTGCAGTGAAATATCTTATCGTTGCTTTAAAGCTGATGATGTCAAATTATCTCTTCAAATTTTGTGTAATTGGGTTCAATGTACTATGAATTCAATTACTTTTTCCTTTAACCAGTTTAACTGGTAATGACGCATATATGCGCTTTTTATAACTCCCATAAACTCAACGGACTTTGATGAAACTTTGTATTCCCCAGTTTTTTTTGGTCGCTGATTTAGAATCTGAACCTATTTCCTTGTAACATTTTTAGCATACGACGATTTCGAGTCCTCCAGTTAACTGGTCGATTCCGATACCATTTAATTCAGCTGGATTATCTTTTGAATTCCAGTTAATTCCACTAATTCCTGTTGAATAGCAGTTGAATTCCCACCGAATTCCATGAAATTCTTCGGAATTCTATTTAATTCCATTGAATTTAACGAAATTTAATGACCTCCATTGTATTCCATTGAATTCCGTTCAATTCTATTGAACCATGCTGAATTCTATATTGAGTGCAATTGAACTCCATTAATGCCCCTCAAATTTAATGAAATTTTGCTTATTGATTCCATTTAATTTGGCTTCATTCCATTGTATTCCAGCAGATTTATGTAGTTATGTTGCATATCACGGTTTTCAATCAAATTCTATTTAATTCCGCCAGATTTCGCTGGATTGCATTGACTATCATTGAATTATAGATTCAACAAGATTGAGCCTGTTTAAACACGTTGCTGAATTATGTTCCATTTAATTATATTCCTTTGAAATGTGTTCATTTTTTTTAATACACATTTAATTAACTACACTGTTAAAAATGTTTGGAATTCTCCAATACTTCTACAATACAAGCGTAAGGTAAAATTGCAAACACGGTATTGGAATCACAAAATTGCAATATATGTAATATGTATTGTAAGTGTTGTAAATCGTGAAGACACCGTCGAGCATTCCAATACATGTATTGTAGCGTTTATAAGTGCACAAGGAATTAACAGAATTCAAGGAATTCAAGAAATTCATGGAATTCACAGAATTCGCGGAATGCATGGAATTTAAGGATTTCACAAAATTTATGGAATTCACGGAATTCATTGAATTTATGAAATTCATGGAATTGATTGAATTTATGAAATTCACGGAATGCATGGAATTTTTGCTCGCGGAATTCATGGAATTGAAGGAATTCGCGAAATTCATAGTATTCACGGAATTTACTGAATTCACTGAATTCGCGGAATTCTCTAAATTCGCGGAATTCTCTGAATTGACGGAATTGACTGAATTTGTGAAATTCATTAAATTCACGGAATTGACTGATTTTATGAAATTCACGGAATTCATGAAATTCTGCCATACCACGCTGGAAACACCAGTTCCCGTTAGATCACTGAAGTTAAGCAGTGTTGGGCGCGGTTAGTACTTGGATGGGTGACCGTCTGATACTACTGCGTTGCTGTTGGCGGTCGTGGGTATGGTGAGCCCACACTTGTAGTTATTTACTACAAGAAACTGTCCACCTAGAAACACTACCCGAATCGGGTAGTGTCACGCTTACCCCTAGAGGCTCGCCGAAAGGGAAATGGCTTAATGGTATACATGGAATTAACTGAAATCACGGAATTAACTGTATTTACGGAACTCACGGAATTAATGGAATTTACGGTATTTATGGAATTTACGGTATTCACGGAGCTTATGGTATTCAAGGAATTCACGGAATTTATGGAATTCCAGGAATTGAAGGAATTCACGATATACACTGAATTCCATGAATTCATTGAATTCCGTGAATTCATTGAATTCCATGAATTCTTTGAATTCCACGAATTCCGTGAATTCCTTAAATTCCTTCAGTTCCATGAATTCCTTGAATTCCATGAATTCCGTGAATTCCGTGAATACCGTGAATTCCATCAATTCCGTACATTGCGTGAGTTGCGTGAATTCCATGATATCCTTGAATTTTTTGAATTCCATGAATTTCGATAATTCAATTAATTCCGCGATTTCCATGAATTCCACAAATTCCACGAATTCCATGAATTTCAAGAATTCAATTAATTCTACGATTTCTATGAATTCCACAAATTCCTTAAATTCCATGAATTCTTGAGTTCCATGAATTCCCTGAACTCCACGAATTTCTTAAATTCCATGAATTCCACGAATTTCGTGAATTCCTTGAATTTCGTCAATTCAATGAATACCATGAATTCCACGACTTTCATGAATTTCATGAATTCCGTGAATTCATTGAATTCCATGAATTCCTTGAATTCCACGAATTCCGTGAATTACATGAATACCGTGAATTCCGTACATTCCGTGAGTTGCGTGAATTCCGTGATATCCTTGAATTCCATGAATTTCGGGAAGTCAATTAATTCCTTGAATTTCGTGAATTTCGTGAATTCAATGAAAACCATGAATTGCATGACTTTCTTGAATTTCATGAATTCCGTGAATTCACTAAATTTCGTGAATTCATTGAATTCCATGAATTCCTTCAATTTCGTGAATTTCTTGAATAACATGAATTCCATGAATTCCACGAATTCCTTGAATTCCTCGAATTCCATGAATTCCGTGAGTTCCGTGAATTCCTTGAATTTCATGAATACGCACGCTTTATATATCCAGCCGCAAATATGATACAGAAGTGTTACTGGCTACTGGACTTGTATTTTAAAATCCCAACACATGTAAGGTGATATGCCAACGCCAGCATTTGGTAACTACAACATTATGTATTGTAGCGTTACCTTACGTTTCGGAAATAAACTTTCAATACATTTATTGGAAGTTTCCAACATAAATTTTTAACAGTGTAGAATTAATTTGAGTTCAATTCATATCCGCTGAAAAAGCATTGAATATTGCTTCATTCCTTTTGTTGAATTTCCTTATAGCAATTTCAATTTCGTTTGATTCGGTAGCATCCACGTGAATTCGGCGCAATTCAACTCAATTCCGTTAAATCCTATTTCTCTAATTTCCCTAATAATTGCTTTTAGTTCTAGTGAATAAACTCTTAATTTAGTTGAATTATGTTCCATTTCGTTAAATTAATCATTCACTTGATGCAATTTCCTTTAATTCTATTTAATTCAGTTATATTACATTTGATTCAACAGCATTCTGTTGCATTCCAATAAATATTCTATTGAATTTTAATTCCATTGTTTTTTTAAATAACTGCATTTATTTTCTATTACCGTAAACAGGGGCTAAGCGGAACATAGCAATTAGCCCCAGTTTACGACATTTTATATTAAATGCTACTGAATTTATTTCAATTTACCATGAATTCACTTTAATCTTCGTCAATCCTATTAAATTTCGTGGTATTCACTTGGAATATAAATACAATATAAAATCGCTGGTTGAATCCCTTTTGAACAGCGTTGAGTTCACGTAAATTCAAATGGATTTTTTATTTGAGCTTTCATTTCATTAAGTTATATTCAGTTGAATTCAGGTGTCCATCAACATATAAATTGGATAATTGTGCGGCCGATAATTGTATTTATTATTGTTACGCACTTCGAATAACTAATCTCTCATTTTTCAGCTGCCGATGAATGTATTCCTCGTGACTTCGGAAAAGGCAGCATCGTCTGCGTTTGCAACTCCACCTATTGCGATTCTACCCCTGAAAATATTTCAGAACCTGGATCCTTTCTATGGTATGTTTCGTCAAAAGCTGGACAGAGAATGAAGTTAACAGCAGGAAAAATAGGTAACACTAAAAAAGGATCTACAATATTGACGTTGAATCCCGAAAAACGATACCAGGCGATAAAAGGTTTCGGTGGAGCCTTCACCGACTCTGCAGGAATTAACATAAAAAGTCTCAGTAATGCTACTCAACAAAAATTACTAGAGTAAGAATCCAAGGGTTAACTTTCTCATTTTATCATTAATACTTTGTAATTGATTTATTATGATATTGGTTTCCCTTAGAACTTATTTCACGAGAGAAGGCAGCAGATACAATTTTGGTCGTATTCCAATTGGAGGAACCGACTTTTCCACAAGATTCTACACCTATGATGATGTTGAGAATGATAGTCTTTTAAAAAACTTCAGCCTCGCACCAGAAGACTTAGATTACAAGATTCCACTGATCCAGAGGGCTCTTCAAATGAACCCGGATCTGAGGTTCTTTTCAGCCGCTTGGACTGCACCAGCCTGGATGAAGACCAATGACAAAGGTTCCGGATTCGGTAGGTTTACAATAAGATCATTATAGAAAATCTTTTTTAAAATAATAAATCCAATTAGGTAAGCATTGAAGATCTTTTTGGAAGAGGTTGTACCATGGCGAAAATTTTAAATAGGAATTCAATCCTTTCGAATCCTTGAGTTCAGTCTGTTGTGAAGCCGAGACCTACCTTCACCCATCTTTCAATATTTTTCTATTAATGCACCCAATGCGAATGAATCCGAGGTTCATCCGGGAAAATTTTTCAATCCTTCTCAATCTGTCCATCCTCTTGTAGTTCAATCCGAGTTAAGACACCAATCTGAATGAATATGACACCAATTCGAAACAAACTTTCAATCCTCCTTATTCTGCCGTACAATCTAAATGAATGCTAGACTTTTCATAAGCCACTTTTCATCCTAAGTTCCGTTCGAATCAATCCGAACACACATTTCAATCATTCTTTAAATTATCCCCTTAAACCTAAAGAATCCGAAACCAATTTGAATAGATCAAAACCAACTTTAAGTCAAATCAATTCGAAACCAATCCAAACTCACCTTTAAATTCTTTTCAATTCTTTTCAATTCATTCGAAAAAACGTTTCGATCTTTCTCAGTCTGTACCCACATTTTAATCCTTCTCAATCCATCCGTGCAGTAGATATGCCTTTTTGAGTTCGAATTCGATCCCGAGTACGCAATCGAGTTGACAGCCTTCAGCCTCAGCATGTACTGTACAGACTCGTCTGATCTAGGATTGTATTTGTGCAGGCTTTCTGAAAAAGGAATACTATCAACTTTACGCTGATTATCTACTGAGGTTTCTGGACGAGTATAAGAAACAAGGCATCGACATGTGGGCAATCTCCACTGGCAATGAACCTTCCAATGCGTATGTCCCAATTGTACCTATCAACAATATGGGTTGGACGGCGGGAACTGTTGCTACTTGGGTTGCCGAGAATTTGGGTCCATCCTTGAATAATTCGCAGCACAATCAGACATTGATTCTTGGCCTCGATGACCAGAGGTTTAATCTTCCCTGGTTTATTGATCTAGTCTTCAGAAACAAAATTGCTGAGAAGTACATCAGTGGTATTGCCGTCCATTGGTATTGGGATGCGGTTGTCCCGGCCGGGGTGCTGGATAAGACTCATAATCACTTTCCGGAGAAGTTCTTGTTGATAACTGAAGCTTGTGAAGGTGAGTTAGCAAAATCTTTTGGAATCAAAGTTCAATTGATTTCCAATCTAACCTTATCCGACTAAAGCCGATTAGCTGCCAAAGCTAATCTATTCTTAATCTGATCCTAACATTCCCGAAAATTTATTTCCAGGATCTTTTCTCTGGCAGTGGCAAAAGGTCATTTTAGGGAGCTGGGAGAGAGCAGAGAGTACAGTCCTAAAAATGTTTGAGGTATGATTTCTTTATTTTGATCTTCTATATTAGTTAAAGAGTTATATAAGTTAGGGTCAAAAGTGTAAATTATTTATCTTTGTAGAATTTGAATCACTGGGTAACTGGATGGGTGGACTGGAACTTAGCTTTGGACAAAGTCGGTGGACCAAACTGGAACCAGAATAATGTAGATGCTCCAATCATTGTCAATCCGGAGACTGATGAGTTTTTTAAACAACCAATGTATTATGCTATCCACCACTTTAGCAGATTTTTGCCTCGTGGATCAGTTCGGCTAGAGCTTGAGGACAGCTCGATAATATTCCATTCGCTGACTTCTATAGCCTTTGAAACGCCGGAGAATAAGACTGTGGTTTTAATATACAATAGGTATGATTAACATCTGAAGCTATAATAGGAAAAGCCCTTGATGATTTTGTTAAAACAACTTTCATATTAATCATTTTTTTCTTTTTAATTCTCTTCTGTCCCGCGAAGCGTTACAGTCGATACTGCCCTGATGTGTGAAGTTGGAAATTGCCCTAGCGAATGTTTCGGATAGAAATTCATTCCGAATTAATCCGAACTATTCCAAATCATTTCAAAATCTGTATCCGACCCAATCGAAAGCAAATTTTCAATCCTTTTCAATTCGTACATGAACATCATGCTCAATATGAATTCACATTTCAATCCTTTTCAATCCTATAATTAAGACTTGATACAGTGGAAATATTTAAATATAAGGTGAAACTAATAGCAATTGAATTGTCTTTTAAAATAAAGGAATTTTTTTTAGGAGTAGCAGCTCCAAGAATGTTGATATAGTCGATCCCAGGAATGGAGTCATCAACTTGAAATTGCCAGCGCTTTCTATGAACACGATTTTGTATTGATAATAATCAATGTAAGGACTTCAGTTAAATCCAATTTTATATCAACAGAATTAAGATAAAATTGGATTCAGAAAACGATGCTAAATTTTTTTTAACTTAATAAAATATAAACCTAAATAAAAAATACAAACTGAAGCAAAGTCCGTTTAGTTTTCATTTATTCATCTAATTCCAAGTAATTTCCAAGTTTCTGCAGGTCAAATTTGTTTAATTTTCCAAGTCTCCTCAAAGTAATTTATTTATGATTTATGTAGGGGAGAGTAGGGTAAAACAGGGTGGTGGGTAAAACGGGGTACCCAGTGGATCTATCTTACTCGTAATTTTACTCAATATTGTAAGTGATTATTATACTGTCTATATAAATTCAAGCCAGATCTCAGTTTGCACATTAATACACTCGACTCGTGGTTTACGAACAGGATCGGGGGTTACCTGCAAAAACCCTTGTGGCTAAATCGGAGCGATTGAAACGTAAACGAGAAGAAGAAGAAGAAAAGAAAGTGGAAGAAGAAGAAAAAAGGAAAAAAGGCAACAAAAGGCGAAGTAAAGTTACCAGGAAAATGACAAAGAAGAAAAAGTAGAAAATAATGTTCAGTACAATGTACAATTTACAAATAAAATGACTTTTTGCCTAATTCTTGAGGGTACCCCGTTTCAACCGACTAATTTTCATTATCCCAAAAATCAATACTTTTATCAAATTCATTTTGTACCAACAGAAAATTTCGTAAACGTGCCGATTCTTCATATTTCTTTTTTCGACATATAACTCTTTCTAAAAAACCAATTAACGGATTTTTTTTTACTTCTGAACAAATTTTTAGTTCAAACAGTGAAGGTACCCCGTTTTACCCTACTCTCCCCTACATTCTAGTTATTAAAATATAGTTTCAAAAACCCGTCGAAATATAGTGAGGATTTCAAGCATACTTTTCTCGTCAAAACTTATATATTTGCAATTTTTATCATTTCTAAAATGCTGAGGCTACAGTATAACCTGATATATTTAGAAACTTTGTGCAGATACCATCACTTTGACACTATTTCAAACCTATGCCGATATATTAAGTTTTCATTAAAGGACTAGCACTTATGAACTTCTAACATCACGAATTTGAACAATTTTAAGAGTTTCAAAGAACTACAGAAGACTTCCGAGAAAATAAAATAATTTATATAATTAAAGGTGAATTTCAAGGAGTTTCAAGAATTGAAAATAATTCATGGTAAATTCCAAAGAGTTCATTGTGAATTTCAGGATTTCCAAAGAACTCATGGAAAATTCCGAAGAATTATTAGTGAATTACAAAGATTTCATTTTGAATTCCAAATAATTCCTTGTGAATTTGAGTTGAGAATTAATTTTTTTAACTCAAAATGTAACTATTCCATTTTTAGTTTTAAAATTCATATTTAAGTTTGAAAAAAGATCTTTTCTAGTTAAAAATTCAACTATTTTGGTTAAAAATTCACGTAATTTGTTGAAAAGTCTTCTTTTTTGGTAGAAACTAATTCTTCTTGGTTAAAAATTCATCTTTTTGGTTGAAAAGTCAACTACTTGGTTGAATGCTTTTCTTAAAAATTCATTTGATTGTCCTTGAAGATTCATCAGTTTAGTTAAAAATTAATCTTTTTTGGTTGATATTCAACTACTTTGTTAAAAATCAATTTTTTCATTCAAGACTCATCATCTCAGTCAAAACTTCATATCGTTGGTTCAAAATTTAAATGTTTTGTTCCAAATTAGTTTTTTGTTTTGTTTGAGAATTATCTTTTTTATCTGAAAATATAACTATTCTATTTTTGGTTAAAAATGGATATTTTTAATTAAAAATTGATCTTTTTTAGTTGAAAAATCAACTATATCGTTTTAAGTTCATGTATTTGGTTAAAAAAATGTTTTTTTTTTTGTAGAAAATTCATCGTCTTGGTTGAAAATTCATCCGCTTTGGTTATAAATGTAACTCTGGTTGAAAGTTGATTTATTTTGGTTGAAGATTCAGCTATTTTTTTTGAAAATTAGTATTTTTGGTTGAATTTAACTGTTTTGTATTTAAAATAAAACTATTCTTGGTTGAAATATGAACATATTTCTCATTGAGAATTCATATTTTTTGGTTGAATAAAATTCAATCATTTGGTTGAAAGTTGAACTACTTTCTTTTTCGTTGAAGATTCATAATTTTATTGTAAAATTCAACTATTTCGTTGTAAATTAACTTTTTTGTTCAAAATTCCAAGTTACGGGTTTAAAATTTAAATGTTT
This sequence comes from Andricus curvator, assembly GCA_932195095.1. Taxonomy (NCBI): domain Eukaryota; kingdom Metazoa; phylum Arthropoda; class Insecta; order Hymenoptera; family Cynipidae; genus Andricus; species Andricus curvator. The sequence continues at coordinate 53,104 of CAKNYM010050107.1, read as the reverse complement.
TGTTGAAAATTCATGTATTTTGTTGGAAATTCGAACTTTTTGGTAGAAATTATTCTATTTGGTGGAAAATTCATCTTTTTGTATGAAAAATTAACTATTTAGTGAGCAATTTATCTTTTCTGGTTAAAAGTCAACTTTTTTTTTTGAAAATTTAACTGTCTTCTAAAAAATTCATTCGTCTTTTTAGCTTCACTGTTAGAAAAAAATAGTCGCTTGGAACCAAGTATGCATTTACTTGAATCCTATTTCTTAGCATAATTCTTATGTTTATGTTTGTTAATAAGTAATCATCGAGGACAACCAGTGTCAATTTTCCTTGAAACTGTTGCAAAACCTATACCCACTATTAATAACATTGTTTATTGTTCAGAAACACTCTTTCTTAATTTATATATTATATTTGTTTGAAATTTGTAAATTAATTTTGGACACAAGATAAAACTTTTTACTCTCGTGACATTTTCTTTTACGATGAGCCGTTATTTATTCACAGCCTTTTAAGCAATATATTTTTTATAATCTACGCTCTCTTGAATAATTGCAATTTACTATGGAAAACTACAACAATGTATAACCGTAAAAAAATTGTTAAATTAGTAAGTAGTTAAGTTTTAACAATTTTGACTTAGAGAGGCAATGAAGTATCTTTTACGCCCGAAAAAAAGGTGTAAATTAAAAATAATTTTCTTTAGGCACTCAAGTTCATCCTTATACAAGGCAAAAATTTTTTTTACAAAGTTTGCTAAATAATTGAAATTTTATGTGGGAAATTAGAAATATGTATAATTAATTTGGAGTCAATTGATCCATTGTAATTTAAAGATTCTAAAAATTCTCATTTTTCTTAACTTCGTTCCAAAAATTAGAAAGTAATGTTTTTAAACCAGGCTACGTCACGTTTACAATTTCACAATATGACCTTCCTATTATTTCAATAGAGTTAAGATTGTAACACCATCACGTTATTTTATAAAAATGTTCTATTCTCCATGTTAATTAATAATTAATAATTGCAATTTTCTATGGAAAATAAGAAAAATATACAACCGAAAACTTGGTTGAAAATCAAAAACAGAACACTGTGGAAAATTATCGCATGAAGACCCTGCATATATCTATAATTAAATTGTAATTTGAAGAATCTAAAAAATTCTGATTATTCTTAACTTTGTTCAAACAATCAGAAAGCTATGTTTTTAAGTTCAGGCAGGCTACGTTATGATTAAAATTGCACAACATGACCTTATTATTTCAGTAGAGTTAAAAACGTTACACCATCGCGTCGTTTTATTAAACTTTTCTATTTTTCACGTTTTCCATGACTATAACTTTTTACAATTATTACATACATTTCTAAATAATTTTCTACCAATCTTTAGTGGCTCACTTTTCGCTAATCGAACCTGAAAAATTTCACTAGTAATTAGTTAGATTTGAACAATTTTGATTCAGAGAGCAAAACAGCTTCAAACCAAAAATATTCTTCTTTAAGGGGATTTATCAGCGTTATAAAATGGATGGGCAGTTTCCGG
>CAKNYM010050107.1:0-36572 GCA_932195095.1 Andricus curvator | reverse complement strand
ATATACCATTAAACCATTTCCCTTTCAGGGTAGGCGTGACACTACCCGATTCGGGTAGTGTTTCTAGGTTTTTCTTGTAGTTATAAATAACTACAAGTGTGGGCTCACCACACCCACGATGTGGGTGAAATCGATCAGTGATCTGACGAGAACTGGGGTTTTCAGCGTGGTATGGCCGTTAATAGTTCTGCAAAATAAAAAAATGCCTTAAAATCTTGCAGAATCTTTTTTGAAAATTTTGGAAATATTTTCAAATATTTTGAAATTTTTTTCAATTTTCTCTTAAAATACATTTTTTCAAATAGAAAATCATTTGAAAATTTCCCAGGAATCTTAAGAAATGTTTTTGATCTCTTGAAACCTTTCAGAATTCTTAAAAAGCTTATTTTTTCGAAATTTTAAAAAATATACATTTTGTTCGACATTTTTTTTAATTTTCTCAAGATTGAAATTATTTTAGAATATTTTCAAAAATTCTTAGTATCTTTTGAAATAATTCAAAATTTTCCTAAACTTTTTTAAAATCCTGCCTAATTAACAAAATTGTCTTAAAATCTTCTAGATTATTTTTCGACATATTTTCCAATCTTCAAAAATTAAATTAATCTTTTAAAACAAAACCTAAACTATTACAAATTTTTCCAGAAATCTTAATGTTGGTAGTAATTTTTTATTTGCCGCTTTCAACATTTTTGCTCGGTTTATTGTTTTTCGTCTCCTTATTGAAAGTATAAAAAAGTTTACAAATATAGTGTGATAGCAAAGCTTTAAGAACAGAATTATTTCCAAATACTAAAAAATCGTTTACAACTAAAATTATCTCTTTTATGAATAATGTTGAAAAATATTCAGAAATAAAGTTTATTATGAAATAAAATTACTTATTTGGAAATTTTGATTTTCTAAATTGACGTTGCAGAAAATTCTTAATCTTTATTAATAGATAAATACATATAACCTTATTAGTAGTGTCAAAGGGTTATGAGTAGAATCCTTTTGTCTTTTTTAAACCATGTAGTCAAAAAGTTAAGAACAGAATTGTTACCTCTTTTATGAAAGAATCATTTACAATTTAAATTTTCTCTTTTAAAAATACATTTTTAGAATTAAATTTCCTCACATGGAATTTTTTTTACAAAAGTTCAGAAAATTCAAAATAATAATCTAAAAAAAACACTAAAAGTTTCCGATCACAATATATGCGAGTTCTTCTAACTAAAACTTTTTATGAAAAGGAAAACGTGAGATTGCATGATTTGATATTTTATTTCGATATGTTAAGTGCCTCGTATAAGAGAAGCTTAAAAAGAATTTTAAAATATCTTTGTGAGGATATTCAAATAAATACCTACTGAAACTTATTAACAAGTATTTGTAAAAGTTCTTTTATTTTGTGACTGGATTGAAGAATCTTTGGGGAATTCAGGTATGCTTTACACCTTAACTAAAAAATCAGTTCGAGAAACGAGCGGCAAGCGCCTTCAAGTAAGGGTTTCGATAGGTAACAGTACTAAAAAACAAAATTTCGAAAAATTGACCCTTATCCAATTGTCCTATAAAATTTTTTGTTCAAATTATGAACACCGATTCAATGCGATGGCATCATGGAACAAAAAAAAATCTGCTTGTAACAACGAATTTGGAAAATTTACATTCTGGAGATGTGCGAAATTGATGTTTTATAAAAACTATTTGAGCAGTCTGAACTGGTGCATTACTAAGTTAGATTTGAAAATTTATTTATCGCGAATTTTTGAAGCTTGACACCAATGGTTTCTCAATTTATAGTAACAAAATTTTCATAAATTTAAGAAAACGGAATATTCGTGTCAAGGTGTGAAGCTGTCTCAAATAAAGTACAATTCTTCATTTTAGTTATGTTTTGTCAATAAGTGAAGTAATATGCTGTTATTGATAGATAGATTATTTTTTCCATGCTGTTATCTTAAATTGCTTTAAATATAACTTTGAAAGAATCAAACTGTTGCAAAATTAACAAGGTTGCCGTGTTAATGAAACTATTGTTTTCGTTTATAAGGTGTTAGTAAGACATCCGTGTCATTCAAAATAGATTTCTTTTAAGTAGAGCTAAATGTTAATTCTTTAAAAAAAAAAATTTCAGTGTCCGAATTTGGGCTGATAAGTTAAACGCATATAAAGAACTTATTTATCAGTTGCGATATATAATTGAGCGTGAGTTCGAAACTTGTTTTCATGAGTACAATGATTGCTATAGTTCTTATCGGTTGTTTCACGCTTGCAGGTAACTTTTTTCATTAATGCAATGATATGTTAACTTAAAATGAATGAAAATTGTAATATCCTCAATTTCTTTCATTCTGTAAGGTGCCAATGACTGCATTCCTCGTAAATTTGGAGAAGACCGCATTGTTTGCGTTTGCAACTCTACCTATTGTGACTCAACCCCTGAAATTTCTCCAGACCCCGGGTCTTTCCATTGGCATGTTTCCTCAAAAGCTGGACAGAGAATGAAGTTAACAACAGGAAAAATAGGTAACACTAAAAAAGGATCTACAATATTGACTTTAAATCCCGAAAAACGATACCAGGCGATACAAGGTTTTGGCGGAGCTTTCACCGACTCTGCAGGAATTAACATTCAAAATCTCAGTGACGCTTCTCAACAAAAAGTACTAGAGTAAGAACTAATGTAACTGATTAAAAATAACTGATTAATACCCTCAATGGGAACAAGATCATATAACTTTCGATACTTTAGCAATATCTTTATCAGTGTAATTTAGAAGTATTTTCTTTAGGACGTACTTCAGCAGAACAGGCAGCAGATATAACTTAGGTCGAATTCCTATTGGTGTAACCGATTTTTCCACAAGATACTACTCATATGATGACATCCCTAATGACATTCTTTTAAAAAACTTCAGTCTTGCAACAGAAGATACAAAATACAAGATTCCACTAGTGCAAAAAGCTCTGGAGCTTAATCCGGAATTGTTATTCCTTGCAGCAGCATGGACAGCACCTTCTTGGATGAAAACCGTCAACAATAACACCTTGGAAGGTATAACAAAACCAATCAATATTAAGAGATGATTACTACTAATTTGAAATCTTTCAGGTTACTTGAAAAAAGACTATTTCCAAGTCTACGCCGATTACCTCCTTAAGTTCCTGAACGAGTACGAAAAACATAATATCAAAATGTGGACAATATCTACAGGCAATGAGCCATTTGCGAAGTTTGTTTCGATGGGCTGGAAGTCGGAAGATATTGGTAATTTCATTGCTAACAATTTGGGTCCTTCTTTAGCGAAGTCTCAGCACAATAAAACGATGATACTGACTTTGGATGACCAGAAGTTTTATCTGCTCTGGTCAATTGATCAGATCTTCAAAAACAAAGAAGCTGAAAAGTTTGTTAGTGGAATTGCCTTCCACTTTTATACTGACATCATCATACCAGCTTCTGTATTGGGTAAAACCCATGACAAATATCCGGAGAAGTTCCTCTTAATGACGGAAGCTTGCGAAGGTGGGTTCATAATCTGAAATATACTTGGCATAGGTATCGCAGCTCTGCTGCGCCACATATAAGGTATATAACCCTAAAGCACAGCGTCATAAATTCTATTGAGCAATCCAATTTTAAGCTCAGAATGTTTTTTCACCAATTCCCATACATTTCAGTATCATTTTTATCATCCCCGCCACACAGGACCTCTATCGTAAACTTGGATTGCTTATTTTGCACAGACCTGAATAAGATTTGCAATTGGATTGCAAATGTGTATCAAGAATTGCGTAAATCAAAATCTTCTTTCCAGGTTTTTATCCATGGCAAACTCAAAAGGTTCTGTTAGGAGAATGGGATAGAGGAGAGAGTTATGTTCTAAAAATGTTCGATGTATGTACTCTTTAAATTACACCTTCACCAGTAATTATAAATTCTAGAAGTAAATTTTGATCTTAGAATCTGAACGAATGGACAACTGGCTGGGTCGACTGGAACATAGCACTGGACAAAAATGGAGGACCCAATTGGGTCAATAATTTCGTAGATGCTCCAATTATTGTAAATCCAGAGACTGATGAGTTTTTTAAACAACCGCTATATTATGTTATTCACCACTTTAGCAGATTTGTACCCCGTGGGTCAGTTCGGCTCGAGCTCAAGGACAGCTCGATAATATTCCATTCGCTGACTTCTATAGCCTTTGAAACTCCACAGAACGAAACTGTGGTTTTGATATATAACAAGTAAGTCCTATTGAAGGCTATTTTTTAGCTTTAAATTAAATATTTTTTATCTTTTTAGGAGTGGAAGTTCGCAGAAGGTGGACATAATTGATGCGAGAATTGGCATCATTAACCTAGACTTACCAAAGAAATCGCTAAACACAATTGTTTATCAAGCTTAACGATACCACCTGTAGTTCATTAGAAACTTATGAAAGAAATTGTTAAAAAATTGAAGATTGGCTTCTTAAGAAAGAAATAATACAGCATAGAAAAGTTTGGAACGAACTCACATTGACTTATAACTTTATTATTACTTATATGAGATTTGCTCTCGTTTTAAGATTGCAAAAATCGGAAGGTCCCAAAGATCTTGGAGGTATTAGAGATAAAAAAACTGACAACAAACTCCATAAACATAATCCCGCATTCATAGTTCCTAATGGCATGAAATGTTTCCAATTTGTGTAAAAAATTACTTCAGATGATAACAATATTCAACATATCTATAGGCTGAAAATGGTTTTCGTTCTGTAACATTTGACTTCCTAAATTATCTTTAATTGCCTTACTTCTTTATGTTACGGAAACCACTTTATTCTTTCACAATTCTTATCATGACAAATGTCGCACTGTCGACTTTTCGTTTAACCTTGCAGCATTTTTTGTACATACAAGTACTCAACTAGGCAAACACACGGTGCCAAGTATTCCTGGACATACACATTTTTCGGATGTTTTGGACAACTGTGATTCTCGCACTTTCCATTGCAGGAGGTTTGTAATCTACCTTCTTGTCAGAAATCAAAATATTTAATAACAATACGCTTAAGCAGGTCATGCCCAGAAGTGCATGCCTCTCAGCTTCGGAAAGGATAGCTTCGTTTGTGTCTGTAATGCAACCTACTGCGACTCCAGTCCGGATATGGGAACACCAGCCGATATGACTTTTCACTGGTACATGAGTAACAAACTGAATCACAGAATGGAATTCACAAAGGGCATAATAAATAACCTTAGAGTGAATGGCTCTATCATATCCGTCGATACAACAACAAAATACCAAACGATTTTAGGTTTTGGTGCTGCCTTCACAGACGCAGCAGGAATTAATATAAAAAACTTGAGCCTTCCTGCTCAGGAGAATCTAATTCAGTAAGTAAAACAATTCCATTAAAATCCTTTAAATCTAGTCCACTGAGATCCACAGAAGATATACTAATCTTTCATCTTGGATACTATTTCCTGCTTTAGATCCTACTTTGGAGAGAATGGGAGCAGATACAACATCGGTCGCGTTCCAATTGGAGGAACGGATTTTTCAAAAAGGAGCTACAGCCTAGACGATTTCGACATGGACAAAACTTTAGAGCACTTTGCTCTTGCGCAAGAAGATTTATTATACAAAATCCCTCTCTTGCAAAGAGCGGCGATAGTAAATCCGATGTTAAAACTTACGGGAGTACCATGGTCCGCACCGAAGTGGATGAAGTTCAAAAAATCTTTTGGCAACTTTGGTGAGCTGCATGTTTATGCTCTAAGGTTTTCTTTCCAGGACACGAATTGGACCCGAAAAGTCCGGATCGAATCAGTGGAACGAATGTTTGATGATGAGGTCAGGGACGATTCGTTTATTTCCAAGGTGGCAAAATGAAAAGGTTGCCAAACCAAGAATATTTTTACTCGACTGAATGGGGGTCACACCAAGGATTCCTTTCCGACATAATCCGAACTAATGCAAACTCGAACGAAGGATTCCTATGCAACCATATCCGGACTAATCCGAGGTCGCCGGAGAGGCTTAAGGAAGTTATTGAGAGTTATATCATAATGATTAAGGGATATTTATCAACAATTTTATGGCAACTTTTGTTAGTCGGCATACTTTGATTTGCCTTGATTCAAGCCGCATGGTGTAACTGACGCTCGAATTAAGTAGAATTGAAAGGTTTTGTTCCGTTTGGTGATAAACTTATTCCGATTAAAAAGTGTTTCCAGTAGCCTCGTATTCATTCAGATTGAATGCACAGACTGAGAAAGATTAAAAGGTGGGTTTCGGATTGATTTTTCGTATTGAAGATTTCGTGTTGATGCATGGATTAAGAATTCGGATTGGAGGCCAAATCGAAAAGGATTTAAAGGTGGTTTTTAATTTAATTTTTTGGTGATTCACAGATTGAGAAAGAATTAAATTCGTTTTGAGATGAGTCTCGAACTAATTTGGTTTGTACTTCGGATTGAGGAGAATTGAAAGGTTTTTTTGGATTGGTGTCCTATTCATTCAGATTCGTATCGAATTCAGTTGAATTCACCTTCAAGAGGTCGCATGGATTGAGAAGGATTGAAAAGCCTGTCAAGATGAGCTTTGGATTCATTCGGATTGGACGCAGGGATTTAAAAATATTAAAAGATAGTTTCTGATTGATTCCGCATTCGCTTAGATTAGGGGGCACGGATTGAAAAGCATTAAACATGGTGTTGGTGTATGCATTTAGAATTGAGAAATTTGTCCGGATTAGCTTCGCATTCTCCGGATGTGCCACGAATTGGTTCGGATGAAGTTGGTGTTGACGTACGAATTGAAAAAAATTGAAACCTTTTTTCCGGATGAGCCTCGTATTAACTTAGATAGGGCGTCCGGATTTGAAAAGGATTAGAAGGTGTTTTCGGATTGGTGTCTGATTTATTTGTATTGAACTCACGGATTGAGGATTAAATTTTTTTTTTATTGTTGTCGATTTCAATTGGATTTAATCGGATTCAACTTTAAGAGGACGCAAGGATTGAGGATTATTGAAAAATCTATCTGGCTGAGTCTCGGATTCATTCGGATTGGTGGATGGCCACCTTGGAAATGAATGGATCTCCTCTGTCGGCATTTATTAAAAATTGGTTTTATTTATAGCTTCAGTTCTGTCCTTCAATCCAATTCTTTCCCAGGTGTTTTAAATCCAGACTACTATCAACTCTTCAGCGACTATATAATGAAATTCTTCGACGGATACAAAGAATATGGCCTGGGATTTTGGGGCCTCTCTATAGGAAACGAACCGCAAAATGCACTTTCTGCAAATACACACAAAATAACGATGGCTTGGACTCCATATGGAACCGCCAAATTTGTCGGCAAGAATTTGGGTCCATCACTGAATGCCTCTGGATATAAAAATACAGAGATCCTAATTTTCGATGATACTCTAGATTCGGTATCCTTTTACGTACCGATAGTGATGAACCACGAGGATGCGAAGAAGTTCATCAGTGGAACTGCCATTCACTATCATCAGCAAACTATTATGACAGAGAGTTCCCTAGACAAGATACATACTAGCTATCCGGATAAATATATCTTGATGACAGAAGCTTCTCAATGTAAGTTGTTCTCTATCAGGAAAAAAACTACTTACTATTAAAGTTTTCTAGAATATTCTTGATGTTTGGCGATTGTCCAAAAGGTTTTAAGATAATCTTGAAACTCTAGAATTTTCTTTATATTCTGCATTTGCATATAATATTTTAATTTTCTCAGATTTTATTAAACATTATTTATTTCCAAAATTCTCTGAAAATTTTTGAATGTTGATTTTTTCAGAATATTTTTTTAATTTTCTGAAATTCTCTACCATACTCTAGAATGTTATCAAAGTTATGGACATTCCAGGAATGTTCTAGACTTCAAGAACGGATCAAAAGAGGTGCGCTCCCCCCCCCCCCCCCCCTCATCGAGATTTAAGAAATCAAATTTAAAATTTGCATATCAGCAGGTACATAAAGTACTTAAGGCCTCTTAACTTCCCTGAGAAATTTGAGCACCCTAATTATCAGTACTTATTTTTAGTTTTTTTTTATATTTTAAACCACTTGCCCCCCCCCTCCTCGACTAAATTTTTGTCAACTAAATTTTTTTCGTGAATTTATTTTGGGGTCATCCAAAAATAACGTAAGACGATTTGGTGGTCAGGGGTTTAGTTAAATCTTATTGTACCTTATGAATGAACAAAGTAGTTCAACTTTCAAACGTGTAGTTGCGAATTTTCAACCAAAAAATATAAATTCACAACAAAAAATGTAATAGGTGATATTTTAACCAAGGAAGGATTCTCATTTTAAATCAAAAACAGTTGAATTGAATAAAAAAAGATGAATTGTAAACAAAGTACTTGAATCCTCAACAAATATAGATTTTTCAGTGAATAAGGAAATAAAATTTCATCCAAATGTAAAATTTTCATTCAGAAAGAATAATTTTTTACTAAACAAGACGAATTTTTAACAAAATACATAAATTTTGAATCAAATAGTGGAAGCTTCAAGCTAAAAAGACGAGCTTTCTGCAAAACAGTTAAATTTCCAATCAAATAATTAAATTATCAAACAAAAAGATCCATTTTCAACCAAGATTAATTTTCTACCAAAAAATATGAATTCTCAACAAAATACATAAACTTTTAACCAAATAGTTGCATTTTTAACAAAGAGAATTATTTTTGTTCCAAAAAAGGTGAATTTTTAACAAAATACATTTCTAACCAAATAGTTGAATTTTCAACCCGAATATATGTAATTTCAACAAAAAATTTTATTTACAATCAAATAGTTAAACTCTTAGTTACAAAAATTATTTTTCACCCCAAAAAAGGGAAGTTCTAATAAAGTAGGTCAATTTTTAACCAAAGAGATGAATTTTGTACTAAAATTATGAATCTTAAAAAAAAATGAATTTTTAAGAAATTAGTTCAAGTTTCAGCCAAGAAGTTGCATTTTCATCCTGAGAAGCTGATGTTCAATAAAAAATATAATAATTGATATTTAAAAAAAAAATTTTAATTTTAAATGAAAAACAATTAAATTCAACCAAACAGTCGTATTTTAACCAAGAAAATTTATTTTCTACCTAAAAGACGAATTTTCAACCAAATAGTTGAATGTTAGTATAAACAAGATAATTTAACCAAAAATGGAATAGTTAAATTTTGTATTTAGCAGAGCCTTTTTTTTACAAAAAAGTTGAATTTTCAACTAAAAAAATTTGATTTTTCGACCAAATAGGTGAATTTTCTACCAAATGGTTGAATTTTCAACGCAAAAAGAAGAATTAACTATAAGACGGTTGAATTTTCAATTCGAAATTATGAATTTTCAACAAAAAAGTTAATTTTTAACCAAACGGTTGCATTTTCAACTCGAAAATATGAATTTTCAACGAAAAAGTTAATTTTTAATCAAACAATTGAATTTTCAGCTAAAATTATGAATCTTCAGCCAAAAAAATTAATTTTTAATAAGGTAGTTCAACTTTTAACCCAGGATTTGAATATTTAACCTAAAAAGATGAATTTGAACAAAATTGTAGCCCACGTAAGACAGCATAGAAAAATCGTGTCCCCCTCCACCCATAATTACACACTCAAAAACTTCACGCAGTTTATGCACGGCCACAAATATGCACGTGCTTTCAGGTTTCCCGAAAAATGTTCTGGGTCCGCCCTTGCTAGATTTTGATTTTTTGAATATTATTCTATTTCTAAAATGTTATCAAAATACTTGAATATTCTTAGCTTTTCTAGGATATTCTGTAATGCATTAAAATATCCTAAAATGTTCTGCGATAGACTATTCTGCAATATTCTTGAAAAATATAGAATCTTGTGGAAAACTTTGAATTATTTTGGATTTTTCTTAAATATTCTGGAACAGTCGATAATATTCTTGCCAGAATATTGTAAAATGTTCTAGAATATTCTGGAAAAATCTCTATCAATATGTATCTTCAAAGAAACGTAGCCATACGTCCTGCGCCCACAGATTTGAAATAATATTACATGTCATGTGATTGTGTAACAGGTAAACGAATTATTTAGTTTTTATAACAATATAAATTTCGCTTTCTTTCAGTTTTCAGCGATGAAATATGCTTGGGATGTTGGGACATTATGGATGCCTATATCCTAAAAATGTTTAAGGTAATTTTTCACATCAAGCTTTTTTGAAATCCTTAATTGATGTTTAGAAGATACTGAAATTTTATTTTGTGTTAAAGAGTATGGAACACTGGGTTGTGGGTTGGATGGATCTGAACCTCGCTCTCAATCAGACGGGAGAACCGAATTTGTCGAATAATAAATACGATGCAGCCATTATCGTCGACGCAGAAAATGACCGCTTTTTTAAACAACCACTTTTCTACGTTATGCAACACTTTAGTAGATTTGTACCACCTGGATCAGTCAGACTTCACGCGAGACTCAATTTTCAACCCTTTTTCGACGAACTCTCTATCCTTGCTTTTGAAACTCCGCAGAAAGAAACGGTTCTTATTATTTATAACAGGTAAGCATTAGAAAAAATAAATTTCAGATTTTTATCTCGAAATTCCATTCAAAAATCTATTCTTAAATGAGAACATTTTATAGGGGTGGTGTGGATGTCAAGGTTTCAATCACAGACGGATATGAAGGATACATCAATGCAGATCTCACGGAATTTTCTCTTAACACTATAATATTCAAACGAGAAAAATAGTATTTGAAAAAAAGAAAATGAACTTCAGTTAATAGAATGAAAAATGTGTAAGATTTTACAAATTAAGGTTTAAATTAAAAGACTCGACAAGAATGTCTTATATTTTCTATTTTAAATTCTTATCGCACGAAACAACAAATGTAGATATTGTATGCAACTTCATCATTATTGAACGTTAGTCGAAACTTATCCTGTCCTCGACTGCAATTATTTTAATTAATTTGCAAAAGCGAGTGACGTCATTGATTTATATTATTGGTTCCTAAAGTTTATTGTGTATTAGTTATTTATATCCGGCATCGTCCGTGTACCAATAAATATTGTGAGACCCTCTGAAAAAAACTGCTGACATTTTTTAGACTTTGTTGGAAGTTTCTGAAAGCCACGAATAAGTTTGACGCCTTCTAGAATTCTTTGAATATATATTCAAATACTCTAAAATATTTTAGAATATCCTTCAAAGTTCTAGAATTGCTGCATCTTATTTAGATTTCGCTTCCAAATTTTGTATGTTTAAGAATATGGTTATTTTCCTTGATTTTATTCGGTTCATACTAAAATCTAGGAAACAAATGTCCGGATATTTCCCGGCTTTTTCGAGTTTATTCAAACTTTCAATAATACACAAGTACAAATTGGAAGCATTCTAATTTCAACAAGTTTAATATTAAGGACTTTAAAATAAGCCAACTCAAAACTAAATAATTCAGAATTCGGAATCTTCAAAATGATTAAAATTGAAAAATGTTAATTTTTTGTAAGAATAACCACGATTCTTCTCAGTTTACAAATAATATAATTTCTTATTGAAAACATCAAAAACTAAACAATTTAAAAATATGAAGCGTTCAGGATTGAACGATTCTGTAAAAATCCTGTAAAAAGTATTTAATAATTTTCAAATTGTGCTTTATTTTAATTACTTAATTTTAAACATCATCTTGAAGTTTTGCAGTCAAATATTATCAAATTTTAAATATAATTATATTTTTTAAATCTTCAATTAAAAATTGTTCATTTAAAAAAAATTTTTATTTAAATTAATTTAATTTTCATTATTAATTTAAATCAGTTCAATTTTATAATTTTAATTTGGGACGAAAATTCCCGATTTGGAAAACTCCCGAATAATAAAATTCCTGAATAATAAATCTTCCGAATAATAAAATTCCAAAATTGGAAAATTCCCGAACAGTTTATAATATTACCGAATTGGAAAATTCCCCACAGAAAATTGCCGACAAAAAATGTTATCATAAATATTATTTATCTATTAAAAATACAATGATCATATATTGTTATCAAAAAATAAATTATTTTTATTGCTTAAAGCTTCCAGAATTTAAACAATTAAATTTTTCTTATAATTATTATTTATTTATTATATAATGCAATTATCAAAAATTTTTATCGAAAAATAAATTATTTTTGATGTTTAGAGTTTCTAAAATTATTGTTTGAATTTAAAATAATAATTGAAAAAAATATATATTTCTGGATGAAATGTTTTTTCAATTTATAGTTATTTTAAATTCAAACAAGAGTTTTAGAAACTTTAAAAACTAAAAATAATTTTTTTATAAAATATTTGATTATTGTATTTTTCGCCTATACGGAGGAGACTATAGCCGTCTCCGTATTTAAGAATTACAGCGTTAATACTATCTACACCAGCAGCCCTACAATTTTTTAAGTTCTTAATTATATCCCTAACCTCAGAGACACAAACTCTCTCTACCGGGTTTTCTAACGTATCGTGTTCTATATCGCAGTTGTGGTTCTGGACAGCTTCACCTACCAATAATTCCTTAAAAGAGTCTCTCAAAGCGGTTATTTGTATTTGTATTTATTCATGAAAAGTTCCTAGGGCTAAATAGCCCTATAAGGAACAGGTGATACATATGACAATTAAAATGTGACGGCGATCGATTCGACAATTGAAATCAAAAATAGATATTAACAAAGGTTAAGAACTAAACTATAATACAAAAAATTGGATCCGGGATGTCAACAGAAGGTTACTATAAATATACATACGCAAATATACATACTTAAAAGTAAAAACGCATTCATACACATACTCACATATATTTTAATTATGAATTTAAGTGTTACCAATGTGTGATTTCGAGGGTGGGATTTGATGTGTTGAATAAGTGACTAAAAAGGAGTTTGCTAAAATGAAATTGTGAAGGTGCATTTCTAATGATTATAGGTAGTTTGTTCCAAAGGCGAACACCACGAATAACAAAGGACCTTTGCATTTTACACGTACGGTGTGGCTGAATTTTTAATACTGTTTTCCTTTCACGGAGTTTGGAATGTGTTGGTTGATCTTTGTCAGTGAAATGGAAGAGGTTGAGAAGATAGTGCGGAGCTCCATTACTGAATAGGCTATAAAGTAAATTACCCATAAAAAATTGTCTTCTTTTGGCGACGTTAAGGAGTCCTGCTCTTTCTCTATACTGAGTAATATGTTCACTTTTGGGGATGTTATAGATGAACCTAATGCAAGCATTAAGCGTACGCTCAAGCTTGGCATTTAGCTCGTCAGTAATATCGTCATATACCACACAGCCGTAGTCAAAGAAAGGAAGGATCAGGCTTTTGACTAGGAGGATACGCGTTGAAGTAGGAAGTGATGCCTTATTCCTGTTAAGCTGTTGGAGGACTCTAAAGGTTTTCCTTGAGATATCCGCAACGTGTTCATTCCATGTAAGAGAGCGATTAAGAATATAGCCCAGATCTTTCACAGAATCCACAAAGGGGATGATACGCCCATCGATCAAGAGAGGAGGCAAGGTTGCAATTGTTGCAAGTGAAGGAGAGGCAGAGGGTCCTATGATTATAGCCTTAGTTTCAGCAGGGTTAAGAGTGAGACCGTTTGTCAAGGCCCACTGCATCACCAAATCAATATCCTCCTGTACCCTTTGAAGTAAGCTCTTAAGAGTGGCAATAGGCCCGGAGAGGTAAAGCTTGAAATCATCAGCATATTTGTGATAGTTGCAGTGTCGAAGTTCACTACCAAGTTCAGATGTATAAATATTAAATAGAGTAGGTGCAAGCGTGGAACCTTGAGGGACACCACTCTTAACCTCCCCACAGTCAGAACGCTCGCCATTGCTAATTTGTACTCTTTCAGAACGATTACTAAGATAGGATTCAAACCATTTCACAGCCATATTTGAGAGGTGAAGTGATTTGAGCCTAGACAATAGTAAATTATGGTTAACTGTATCAAACGCCTTAGAAAAGTCAAAAAGGACAACAACCGTTATTTCCCTTCTATCGATTGCCAGTTTAAGATCAGAAGTTACTTTAAGTGTAGCTGTAAGAGTACTATGCCTAGCACGAAACCCAGATTGCATTGGGTCCATTAAATTGTTAGTTTCAATATGTGCTGTAAGTTGCTGATGGACAATGCGTTCGAAAGGTTTAGACAAGGCACAGAGGATGGATATCGGGCGGAAATCTTTGGGAGAGGTAGGGTTAGAAATTTTAGGAACAGGGCGAATGATCGCCTCTTTCCAAGTATCAGGAAATATTTCCACCTGTAGAGATGCATTATAGATATGCAAGAGAATAGGACAAATGACTGGTAAAGCTAAGCGAATCATTTTAATTGAAATACCATCAGAACCTTGAGCATTTGATTTAACCTCTAAGAGATTTTTAATTAGGGTTTCTTGCGATATGTCAGAAAAGAATAATTTAGTATCATCAAAGGTAGAGGGAACTGCGAAAGAGGAAGAAGTGCAATTTACAAGGAGTGTGGGTTTTGTAGTGAAGGCTGTTAAAAGATCTGCGGGTGAAAAATTGTTATCAGGAGCCAAGTGTTTTGGAGGAATAAGTCCAAGTCGCCTTAAGAGAAACCAGATGTTTTCATTTTTATTCCTGTTTTTAATAGAATTGTAATTATATTGATTGTATGAATCCCTGATTTTGGTTTGAACTAAGTTTCTCAGTTTACGAAATTCGGCTTGAATAATACTATTTTTTGTTCTTTTAGCCAATCTACGTTTTTTCTCTCTTTCTTTCATCAAGTCTTTGATATAAGATGTAATCCAAGGAGTGGACTTCTTTTTTGCTTTAAGGGTATGAAGAGGCGCAAATTTGTCAAAAGCTAAAGATATAAATTTTGTTAGACAAATAACCTTTCTATTTATATCTTTTTCAATAAAAATTTTTTTCCAATCATAAGTGGAGAGGTGTTCCAGAAATTCGGCTTCATTTATATTTTTGAGATTGCGTATAGAGAGAGGGGATATACTAGAGGAAGGATCAAAGGAGAACTGGTATTGCATGCTGATAAGGTCGTGGTTTGAGAGGAATGAGATTGAGTGTTGAGTAGAAGAAAATACCTTGTCTAGATCATCAACAATCATCATGTCAATCCATGTACTAGAATGATCGGTGTGGTGCGTGGTATTATGTGGAACTATAGATAATCCGGCGGAGAACACTACTGATTTTAAATAGTTAGTTAAATTGTTAGTGGCATTAAGATTTGTGTTCAAGTCACCAGTAAGTACAATGTTATTATAATTTGGTATGAGGTCAAAAATATCAGTCTCAAGTTCCCTACAGTAGGAGGCATTAGGAGGTTTGTAGATCACACCCACCAACATGCTGTCATGAGACGAAGATACCTTGATAAAGAGGTATTCAGCAATAGGGTAATTGGCAGGAGGACTCACTCCAACCTGTACACCCCTTAAGCTGTCATGAATGTAGAGACAGACCCCACCCCCTCTTCTCTCATCTCTATCTCTGCGGAAAAGTGTGTAATGATCAAGTGCTATGAGGCTAGATGGAATGTTAGGCGTAAGCCAGGTCTCAGACACGGCTATGATATGGTAGGAATAGGACATAAAGTGATGTTTGAATTCGTGGAAATGGGCAGGTAAAGACTGAGCGTTAACGTGACAAATATTTAAGGTTTCCATTTTGACAGTGATAAAAAACGTTCAAGTATAGTTAAATGTAGAAGGGTGTGATATGTGTTAACCAACAAAATCCAGTTCACATGATTACAGATGAAAACAGGGAATAAGGCACATATAAAGGTAAAAATTATAAAAGCAATAAACATTATATAGTTAACATGCCAATTATTTAAGATATCCATTGAAAATGTAAAATGGTAAGTTTTAAGTTACAAGTTACCTGAAAGAATGGTAGCACATAGGAAAAGATAGTAGTAATAGAAATAACATGATCAATAACCAACAGAGCCCAAATTAAGTAATTACAAATAGGGTTAAGCAGAGTCAAATAGTTGCTGAAGTGACAGTGTAGATATAAATCTAAAAGAATCGTCAGTGGTACTGATGCACGAAAATTTAAGTATGCCGTAAAAGGATAAAACTCCGAAATAGAGCGAGAACCAATCTTAGCATTTTCTATAGAATCTCGTGCAGTCGATACAATAATAGATCTTTCAGGTAAAAAATGAAACACAATATAGTCAGGATTACTTTGATTTAACAGATGTTTTTGTAGAAGATAATAAATTCCATTAGAACAGTTAGAATATCTGAGAAGCCTTTGTGTTATTAAATTCAAGTTTTTAATTGACAAAATTATTGAGTATGGTAAATGAGTTGGAAATCGGTCTAATTGGCAAGTTATGTTATATTTACCGACATATATACTTAGGATGATACTAGGAAGCAGTAGTTGCTATTTAAGTCCCTCGACGGTCTGCAAATTAGCCAGGTAAATTCGCGGAGATCCATCCTCTCTGCGACAAAAAACGGTTAGTATCCCGTCTGTATCATATAGTATTTCATCTTTGTTATTTCTCATGCTGACTAACTCTGTACTTTTACCTCCCTTTATATTGATCAACGCCCAATTATAAAACAGTTTCTTGCTTCCTTCAAAATCGCTTTGCATTTTCTTCTCTTCTTCTGTTTTGATTGTATCTTTACTCTCCTTAAATAGTAGTTTTACTTTCCTCTTTTTGTGTCTGTAATCATTTTCAAGTATATTTCTCTCCTCATCGCTAAGGCCGATGATGTTCAACCTTCTTTTATGCGCTTCTTTCTTTTCTTAGGCGGCTGCTTGGATTTCACCATTCCACCATGCATTACCAGACATTCTTCCTACAACCGCAGTAAAAAACCCTTCGGTCGCATTCCTAACAATGACATCCCAGAGCATAGTCGATGCGCCCTCTATATCTTTATTATCTATTAGCGCCTCCCAAGTTGCGTTCGTTTATCCTATTCTGAAAATCTATTCGCACTTCCGGTTTCTATAGATTCTCAATCTAAATTCTCGTCTGTTTCGTTTTTTTTTGGTTCTCTTTCTTCTCCATCCCTGACCTTAGTTTATTTTGGAGACTAGAAGGTCAATTATACTGTGGCTATCTCCTCTACACCAGGTATACATGTGGATCATTTTATGCCTAAACAAAGTATTTATAATAAATAAGCCCTTTTCTAAGCATAAGCTAACTAATCTTTCTCCGTTACCATTTATTCTTGGATCCACAAAATTACCTAGCACCCTTTCTGTACCCTGACGTTGGACGAAAACCCATCCATTCATATCTCCTAGTAGAATGATTTTTTCAGCATGTTCGCAAGTACTTATAGTATCATATAAAGTGTCCCAGAAGGCGTCTTTTACTTCACTCTTGTCACCATCAACTGGGGCGTAGCACGCTATGATAAATAATCTTCTGATTCCTACTTTCATTTTCACCCACAACAATCTAGGAGATACAAATCCATTATCCCAGAGATGCTGCCTTGCTCTCTCATTCATACTCAAACCAACCCCTTGAATACCATGTGATTCACTGTCTACTCCTGACCATAGTTCAAGTCCGCCTTTCAATTCCCCATTTTCTACCTTTCTAATGTCGTATCCCGTTTTCTTTGTTTCAGGTACACATCAAATATCTAGCTTTCTTACGTGCATAATTTCTCGTAATTCTCTTTCTTTAAGATCATTCACCCCTCTCTAGCATTCCGAACACCCAGTCTCCATCCAACGCCTGAAACTTTACCTATACCTTTACCGGGTGCATGTGTTTCGTCAACCAAAGTTTCAATCCATTCCGAGGCTACTCTATTGTTTTTAGTATTCATTGTTTAAAGTGTACGCCCAAATACCACCTTTATGGGAGAAATGTATTTTGCTAGTTGAAATCATGACCAAAATAAGTAGTTAGTCGTCGTAGGGTGGAGAGTCTAGTTATGTCAGTCCCACCAAACTTCGGTTACTGTCGGGGGAGTGTAAGGACAGGACTGGAACCGAGAGAGGCATAGTTGGTTGGTGTTGTATATTGAGAAGGTCACCAGCCTTCAGCAGTATAGTATTAGATGGGAATTCATATGGTCCCATCAGCCCATTCTCGGCCTTCCTCTAAGTACGACACGATATTTATATTATATTTATAATTTAATATATAATTTATTCGACTTCGATTCTGGTCTTGAATTTCGTCAATTTCTAAGTCACAGTTTTAGTTTCGCGGTTAATAATTTCTTTGAGAATAAATTAAATTGTCTGTATACGGAAACATCATTTAAAAACAGTCGCATACAAGAATTTATATTTTATTTCTTTTGAGATTGAAAAAGAACAGGACCGCATTCTTTGAGAGTACGCGACTAACTGATTTTAAGGAAATTCACTTGACAATTCGACACAGTCAAGTGTCATGTAATGTTTTTGTCTCTGAGAGAACGACAGTTACAGACATCGAGATTCTTTATTTTCAACTTCAGTTTTACCAAAATATAGTTGAATTTTCAAACCAAAAAAGACCAATCTCCAAAGAAAAAAAAGGACGACTCTAACAAAATTATTAAATTTTCATCAAAATAATCAAACCCTCAGCCAAGAATAAAACTTTTTAATTTTGAGATCGCAGGAGTTCTTTCCCTAGAGTTCGGGGTGCTGAAAATAATTTAGATGGAAACACGACGACGGACCGGCGAAACGCCCACATTCAGTGGACGGATCAACTCAAGGATGACTTGTTAGACTGCTACGATGCCAGCATTATCCCTGCTCACGGAGGCTTTATGGCGCGTATGCACACTATGTGGTGCCAGAAACACCCAGAGATTCAGCAAGTTTCACATCAATCATTGCAAAATCAAGTCGCCTACCTCTCGAAAAAGGGATATGTACGCGGAGCGCTTCCCCAACCGCTATATGAACAAGCCGCAGACGAAGAGCAGGAAGCGATATTAATACCAACCGCGGAAAGCAGGCACCTCCCGAGAGATGATCGCGATTTCAGGACAAGAAGGAACATTAATATCCAGGTTCCTTCTAAGTCCGAAGACCTGGCTGAAATGGATACCTCCCTTCGTGAGGATATCTCGCAAGAGTCCGACTTCTGGACCATCAATTGTTCAGTTTATTGTGCAGCGAGAGCTTTGGCTGATTCAAATCGAAAGCTAAAACCGACGATCGATCAAAAGACCAAAAGACGCTTGCATCAACTGAACAAGAAGATTGGATGGGCAAGACAGAATGCGTCCCGTGTTCAATGTGTGATTGACTACATAACATCTGGTAGACCGTTCACCGAAAGGGTTCGGAAGTTCGCACAAGAACTGAGGATCTACCATCACACACTGAACAAGTAAAAGCTGCTGACAATCAAGCAGCATATTGTTGACAAAATACGGCTGTTATCTGACGCAAGGAGGAGAATACAGAAGAGGGAGAGATGTATCAGGGAGAATCAACAGTTTCTCGCTGACCCATCGCGCCTATTCAGTGATCACCCTGTTTCTGTCAAAAATCCACCCTAGCCCGAAGAGGTAGAGACTTTTTGGAGAGAGCTATACATGATCCCGAAAACACTGGAGTTGAAACAAGATGCTGATAATATCATCCACTTCAAAGAGTTTTGCGACCTCATGACATCTGAGGAGGAATATCCATCAATCACTGCCGAAGTGGTGAAAAAAGAACTTAGGGGCACGAAGAACTTGTCCGCTGCAGGACCAGATGGTATCAAGAACTTTTGGTGGAAGAAGTTTATTTCTACACGCCAAAATCTGGCCCACATATTCACCTCATATTTAAAGTCGGAAACGTCAATTCCGCAGTTGCTGGTGTTAGGACGCACTATACTCCTACAGAAAAAAGGCAACTTGTCCAACCCAGAGAATTACAGGCCAATAACTTGTTTGAACACTCTGTATAAGATCTTTACAGTTGTCCTAAACGACAGGATTATTAGAAGAATTGAGCCTGTGTGGAGAGAGATGTACGAACAACGTGGCTCGAAAAAAAGTGTAGCAGGTTGTCGAGAGAATCTGCTAATTGACAGGTGTGTCTGTAAAGACGCTACAGCCCATCAGCGCGTCCTGTCAATGGCCTGGATTGACTACCGGAAAGCTTTCGATTTAACCTCTCATAGACTTATCATCTGTCTGTTGGAAAGCTTGAATGTTCATCCACATATAGTGAGTTGCATAGAGAGATTGATGCCCCTTTGAAAAACTAGATTTACTATCTCATCTGGAAATTATCGTGTAACAACGAACAACGTCACCTTCCAGAGGAGCATCTTTCAGGGCGATACTATGAGCCCTCTGCTCTTTGCATCACACTTCTGCTTCTATCTCTCGCACTACAAAATTCTCCTGGATACCTCTGCGGCGACACTAATCATCGCGAGCATAAGGTCACTCATGTATTTTATATGGATGACCTGAAGATCGATGTTTCTCGTGCAAGCAAACTTCAACTTGCTTTAAATATCATTCAATCTGGATTTTAAATATCCAATCTGGAGAGATTGGTATCGACTTTGGATTGGACAAGTGTGCCAAAATTAATCTGAAGAAAGGAAGGATTACTGGCGTTCCCGATGACCCTGATCCTGCAGAAAGCTGTCATCCTTGGGACCCTACGGTGGTTGTTTAATCTTTTTTTTTTAATTATATATATATTACCTTTTACATGTTGAAGTTTCCTGTTCTTATCTTCTTATTGGAAGGCTATTTAAGAAAGAATCTTTAACTTTCTACAATTCCTTTATTAAATCTCCTTGCATAAAAGCGTTGCCTCTTATTTTTGTTTTATTTACACGGTTCGCGCTCTTATCATTACTTTGACTTCGCCTCTATAAATGCACACAATCCTACTTCGGATAGAAAGTTTTCGCCCACTTTGCTTTGCTCTTTGGATAAGGCCTGTGGCATTTCGGGATGTATTCGGGCTGGTGTTCATCCAATTTTCGCAATTGCATGTTAATACCATTTTGCCAAGGCTCCATCCTCTTCTCCATCGGTCGAGTCGGAAACTTGCGAATGTAAATTTCTTGCCAGTTGTAAATCTCCGGCATGAGTCTAAAAAAAGATGATATCCGTTTGTAATGTCACATTAAATTACAATAAATAAAGTCGCATGAAATTCCGAAAAAAGTCGCAAAAAAATTGGAAGAATTTTTAGACATATTGCAAAAAAGCATTGTCAGCATTTTTAGAGGTTTCGCAAACCCCATAAAGTTTAATACGTATTTCCCATTTTAAAAAATGTTGTTTTTTAAAATTATATTCACAATTAGCTATAAAATGCGAAGAAATAAATACTTTTTAAATATCACCCCCATAAATCTGTTTTATAGGGTCCCAAAAAACCCAGTAAGTAAAAAATTGGGTATTGTGAGTTTTTGGCGCGAATTATGATTTTTTTTGCGTTCTTTTTCAATGTAAATTGTTTCCAATACATTAAGTATTACTTTATATCAATAATTGGATGTTTAAATACATTTTTTAAATAATTTGCTATTGTTGATAGCAATTTTCTCTTAGAACAGAGGAAGAAAGCCGCCGTTTTTTCCGAATTTTTCAACTTATTTTCAACTTTTCAGTTGGAGCGAGGCAATAATCAAATAAACTTAACAGAAGTAATTGTTGAAACCATTATTTATTATTTATAACAATATTCTCTTAGAATAATGCTTGAAAGCTGCAGGTTTTCCTAAAATGTTCTACTTTTTGTCCACTTTTCAATTAGAGTGAGGTAATAATTAATTCAAGTTAACAAACCTAATTGTATAAACAATTTATTATTATATTTAATAATATGATCTTTGAATAATGTTAGAAAGTTACGGTTTTTTCTGAAATTTTCAACTTCTTGCCCACTTTTCATTTTGAGTGAGGTAATAATTAATGAAATTTAGCAAACGTAATTGTTGAAACAAATTATTATTGTTTATAATTGTCTTCTCGTATAGTAATGTTTGACAGTTGTGATTTTTTCTGAAATTTGTAACTTTTTGTCCACTTTTTACTCGGTGAGGTAATAATTAATGCAAGTTAACAAACATAATTGTCGAAATAATTTATTATTGTTCAAAACTATATTGTTTTAGATAATTGCAAGAAAGTTGCGGTTCTTTCTGAAATTTTTAACTTTCTTTTTTGTGAATATATTTTTCAGAAATAAAACAGATATTTGAAATTTCAATGTTTCCCTATCATAAGTTTAAATTTTGCGATTAAAATTGAAATGG
Organism: Andricus curvator; assembly: GCA_932195095.1. Taxonomy (NCBI): domain Eukaryota; kingdom Metazoa; phylum Arthropoda; class Insecta; order Hymenoptera; family Cynipidae; genus Andricus; species Andricus curvator. The sequence goes on along the minus strand of CAKNYM010050107.1, from coordinate 14,329 downwards.
TCGTATTTCGAAAAGTATAATTGAAAATTTAAAAATGTTTAATTTCTAAACGATTTAAATTGATTTCAAGTAATTTAAGCAGTTTAAATTTTGCGATTAAAACTGAAATGGTTGAATTTCGAAAAGTATAATTGACAACTTCAAAATTGTTAATTTCTAAACGATTAAATTTACTTAAAGTAATAGACATTTTTAAGGGTTTGGGTACAAAAAAGTTTTAATATCAAAATTCTTCGCGACTAAATTTTTTTTTAGTTTGAGATGAAGTTTGGATTTATTTATGTTTCAAGTTTCTGGAGTATACATTTTTTTCATTTTTTAATATTTGCCATTTAAAATTACATTTTATTTCGAATGTTTTTTTAGAATAATTCAATTTTTAAGATTTAAAATTGAAGATTTTTCCATTTTGAACGATGAAAATAAAGGTGAATTTATTTTTATATTTGAGAAAAAATGGTCTAATCAATTTTTATGTTAAATCATAATTTTTTTTTTAATTTAATAAAAATTTAGATTTCTAGAATTTTAGAAGCTTTTACTTTGAAATATTAAATTTAGTTTTCAATTTCAAATTGTCTAATTTTAATCATTTCGAATTTAAATTTATTAAAATTCAAAAGTTTTCACGTTTTGAAATTGTCCTCTTTTGAAATTTTAATTTGAAATCATTAAATTTCGAGATTCTTGAAATAAAAAAAAATTGTTCAATTCTGAACGCTTTCAATTAGAAATGAGACAATTTCAACTTCTTCCTAAAGAATTTCTCCAAATTAAGAAATAATAAAAGTTCAATTTCTTTTCATTCCATTCCAAATATTGTCCTTTTTCAAAATTTTGCCTATCTAAAATATTTTGAATTGGAACGTTTTCAATTCAAACTCATTTCATACATTTTTCTTAAATGGGTGTGAGAGCTGAGTGGCGCTCGACAGCTAAATTGACAGTGACTCTAATCCGCTCTCTAGATATAAATAATAATTTATTTAAACTATTATTTTTGTTAAATTGCATTAATTATTACCTCGTTCTAAGTGAAAAGTCGACAAAAAGTTGAATATTTCAGAAAAAGCCGCAACTTTCTAGCATTATTAAAAGAGAATATTATTAAAAGTAATAATTTGTTTAAACAATTATGTTTGATGACTTAAATTAATTATTACCTGTCTCTACTTGAAAAGTTGGCAAAAAGTGGAAAATTTTAGAAAAAACTGCAACTTTCTAGTATTATAAGAGAATATAATAATAAATAATAATAAATGGTTTAAACAATTATTTCTGTTAAATTTTATTTTTTACTAATGGGGTTTTTTTGGGACCCTATAAAACAGATTTATAGGGGTGATAGTTCACACACTATAATATCAACGAATTTATTTCTTTAGGAATACAGAGTACAATTTTAACGTCATAAAAAACTCGAATTTGTAATATTTTTTATTTCCAACGAAGAAAATTATATATAATTATAGAAAAAGACATACAACAAGAAAAGGTATTTGATAAGTTAAACTGCTTTCTTTCTAGCATAAAATCCTACTAGATAACTTTTATTTTGAAGTATTTTTATATCCAATTAATTTCTACATGGATACTTTAAATTGCTTAAAAACAAATAAAATTCCAAATCTTAATTATTATCAAAGGATTTCATGTCTAAAATATTTCTTTCTAAAATGTTGAACTTATCAACTTGCAATGTTTTCAAATGAGACAAACTGACAATTTACATTTATTTTGTACTGAAGTTTTCTAAATTTTTAAATCTTGTTAATTTGCTAGCAAATTCGAAAATTCTCAATTTTTTATTTCTTCATTTAATTTTAATTCCATTCCTTTTCTTCATTCTCAAACTTTTTCTATTTGAATTCTTATTATAATAGGCAATACTTTTTTATTTTAATTATTTACAGTTTAATATTATTAAATTTAGAACGTGACTGAAGTTCTGAACGATCTAACGAACGGCTTTTTTATTGCATTAAAAACCAAATAATGTGTTAAAATATTGGTTCATTTAAAATTATATCCAGGATTGAAACAATATTTTTGGAGAAAATATACAATTCGGAAAGATAATTTCTTTATTTGAATATTCAGAAATAGATTAATTTTAAACACACAACTTCAAATTTAAAATTGATCAATCACGGTTTAAATTTAAAACTGTGTGATTTAAATATAATATAATTAATATTTAATAATTGAATTTGAAATTCCTTGATTTGGAAACTATTATTATTGTTCAACTATTTAGGCTATCAATTTGAAATAAAATTGTAAAATTTTCGAATTTTCAGGTCATTCCAAATACTTCAATTAACTCATATTACTCATTATAACTCATAAAGGGTTTTAATTTAAAATTGTAGAGTTTGTTCAAGTTTTGAATTTTAAATAATACCATATTAAACGTTTTAATTTAATTAAAATTGAAACTAGTCAACTTATGAGAACAACGGAAAACAGATGAGTTGCTTTTTTTTAAGTCGAAAAAGTTTCACGAACTGAGGCCTGATCATTTAACTTAAAAATAGTACATGCAATGGAAAATAAGTAAATTCTTACCTGTGTCTCGGCCTGCAAGACATGAGGTTCTTGAAACGTTTCTCGAGCCAATTCCTCTTCTCTGGATCTTCAATATCCGCCACGACTTTCACATTCTTTCCAAGGTAGGGCTTCATTTTCACTTCGCGTTCCTGAGGTTGGTTCACGTAAAATTTAATTAAATGCTTCAAGACTTCGTCATTGAATCCGTAAACTTTGTTGTCTTCAATACGCTCGAATAATTGAAGGGGGTTGGTTGTCCAACAAAGATTTTTTTTCGGATTCTCATCGATGTGTGTGTCGCAGAACAACATTGTATTTAGTTGATAGACACTGAATAACCACCACTGGCCATTAGTGATGATGTTTTGAGTCAACAAGGGGTAGGTTATATCGTTGAAGGTCGAAAACCCTGAAAATTATATAAATGTATTAGGGTAATTACAGAAATTGAATTAAACTAGAGATATTTAATTTTTAGGCTTTTAAGGTGGTTACTAAAATCTACAGTATTCAAAGAGTCGAAAAATACAACAAAACATAGTGTTTTTTCAATATCTAGACTAGGATGTACAACAGAAATAAAAAATTTCGATTTTTTAAAAACTTACCCGGAATTCGGTTATTTTTGGTAATAAAGCGCTTTATTTATAAAAAAAATATTGAGAGGTCGCGCTAAGCCGCGTTTTTTTACAGAAAAAGTAGTGCTTAAAAATTTTTTCATTCTGTGAAATTACTGTAATATAATTGGAGAATAAGTCCTGAAGTCTATAGAGAAAAATATTATTTTTGAGGTAATTATTGAGCACAAAATAGTTTTGAATGTGTAAACAATTTTTTTCCAGGTGGTTATTGCGATCTGAAATCTAAGGGGCGCCACCGTCGAAAAAAATGAAGATGGTACACGTTTTTAAAAAAATGAAGATGGTCCACGTTTTTATGTCTGAAAGGTTTAATTATTATGTATAAATGCTGCTTATTATTTATATGACATATGCATATATCTGGAAACTTTCACGTTTCAAGAAAAAAATAAATCATCACATTTTTGTAAGCACAACATTGAAAAATTGGACCATTTTAGCTAAAGGTACTTATTAATGATATTCCATAATTGGACAGACGAAAACTACTTTCCTCAAATAGATATTAATGATTTAAAAATATTTAATTATGTGAAATAAAACGATCTATCGGATCTCATTTTTATTTAAGATCATTTTACTGTCGGTGGACGAATATTTGAAAATGAAAATAAAATGTTGAAACAGAATTCATTACTGGGTGATAAATTACGAGAATTTTTTAAGAAACGTTTTGTGTAATTTTTTAATACTTATTCGAGAAATCGTTGTTGTTTCTCATATAAACAATAATTATTATTCTACCACGAAGTTTCTCCATTGTGAGATTATCTTGATACGAATTGCTTGCAGTGAAATAACTAGATGTGAATTTGAACTCTGGTGTATCCAATTTGTTTGTATTTATAAGTACATGGTACTTATTTGATGAGCATTTTACTTCTACATTATGACTAATTAACAACTATATTTGGTTCCTCATAGAGGAAGCATTAGTGATTCTTTAAAAATTAATCATGAAAATATTTTTTAAATATTAGGGGGTGCCCAGTCCAGGATGGTCAAAGTTCGAATTTCTTTTGGAATAATGGCTCATTCTGTGAGGTTTCCGAAAAAAGAAAATGTGTCTTTTTTCTCGATCAGGCAACTTTTAGGGGTTCCGCCCACCCCCTCAATTTTGGCATTGAAACTACATGGGGAAAACCCCCATTTTTAGGCATATGAGACTGGAAGGCGTACATTTTAACAAAACGAGGGCAAATTACATGAACTTCTTAGAATCACTTCCCCGAATGTGACTTATGCATTGATTTTTTTATTTTGCCCCCTCCCCACCCTTTCCAGCAGGCTCCAAAAGCCACCCACTAAACGAGGATCAAGTATTTTCGGTATATTAGTCGTAAATATTACTTTTGTGTATGTTTTTTTATTTTTAATGGTCAAATAAAAGATTGTAGTGTATTTTTTTATTACTTATTATTAATTTTACAAATTATTTTTATTTGTTGACCGAGATAAACTAATTCGGCAATATAAAAAATCAGTACTGTCGATTCATTTACTGATCAATTGTTTAAATGTAACGTTTGACTGGAATAGAGCAGAAAATTACAGATTTTTGCACATTTTTCAAAAAAATTAATAGAATTCTGGTATGTTTCGCATTTTTACCACTCACCAATAATTATTTAAATATTTTTTCATTACTGAAACTTAACCTTTGACTAAAATAATGCAGAAAAGAGGAATTTTTTTGCAAATTTCTCAACAAATTTCATTAGCTTCTTCTATGTTGACACTTTTTATTACCATCTCTGAGTAAAACAATTATTTAAACAACTAAGAATAAAGTTAATTGATCGTGTTGATTTTATATTTAAACTAATTAGTTCATGTCATTCAAATAAGGTATACATTTTTCACCGTTTGTCAAAAAAATTGCTTAAATAAACGGAAATTGTTTAAACAATGATGGGTAAGTACTAAAAATAACTGACATACCAGAATTCTATTAAGTTTGTTGAAAAGTTTGCAAAAACTGAACATTTTTGCCTTTCTCCAGTCAAAAGTTAGATTTAAGCAATAAAAACGGTTTAAACAATTAACAACAAATTTAATCGAACGTTGTCGAACATTGTCTGATCGAAAAAATACACATTTTCTTTTTTCCGGAATCTCACAAAATGAGCCATTATTTTAAAGAAATTCAAACTTTGTTTTTTTTTTCATTCAAGGAGTCTTCTATTCTTGCATCAATTTTGAATTACGTTAATCAAACATGTTTTATTCTAAAAAATAGACTTTTCAAAAATTACAAATCACCATATCTTCCTTGATTTTCAAATGGAGGAATTTTTTTAATTCTTGCATCAACTTTGAATTATGTTGATGAAAACAGTTTTACTATTAAAAGCCCACTTTTCAAACACATATTATAAATGACCAGATCTTCCTTAATTAAAAAAAAATTATTAATACTATAGGCCGATCGATTCGCCTCAAGTCAATGAATCTTTACATTCTTGTATAAAATTTGAATCATGTTAATGCAAAAAGTTTTACTCAAAAACCTAATTTTTAAAATATTATAAAGTACTAAAGAATGTAATGAATATTTTTAGAAATCGTTTTAGATATTAGTTAAAAAAAAGTGTGACACACACACATATACCAATCCGGACAATTGTTCACAACATTCTATTAGATATTTCGCAATTGAGGGACGTTTAATTAAACGAATTTAAACATTTTTGAAATTACAAAATTAACAAGCTTTCTCTATGAGAAAGCGAAAAGAAGTCAAAATAGTGAAAATTGTCAAAATTCCACCTTGAGAAAATTAATTATTAATAGGTACATTTTCTTGTTTCTTGTATACTCACAAGTTATCTTTATCTATAGTAATATTCTAATGTCGCTCTATCAACTGAAACTTGTCAATGTACAAAATGTTTAATTTTAAAGGCTTATAATTAGAAAATTGTTGAATTTTTTAATTAACACTATTTGTAACTTCATCCTTAAAACGTTTCACTCTTTGGCATTTACTTATTTGGAATTATTGAAAATTAAGAAAAAAAAACTGAAAATATTGAAAAAAGTGGCTTTTCGCAAAACTTTCCTACTGCTTCCCGAAATAATTTTCGTTATTTTAGTGTACTGTTAACAGAAGCTGCGGAGCATTTTTTTCTAGAGGGGGGCAGGGGCATAAAGACAATATTGAATCGTACAATTTGTACATAGTACAATAATATCATACTATGTAAAAAATGAACATAAGTAATAAATAAACAATAAATAATAAATACAGGTATAAAATTCATATCGCCAAAGATTCTACAAAGATTGCACAAAGATTTAAATAATTACCCAAAGATTTCACAGGTTTCGCAAAGACTTCAGATGGATTTAAAAGATTGAACAAAGATTTCAATTATTTCCTAATGATTTTAGAAAGATTTCAAAGATTTTGGATACATTTAAAAGACTTCACAGACTTCAATCATTTCTCAAAGATTTCAATAATTGCATAAATATTATCGAATATTCCAAAAATATTTCGCAAAGATTTTTAAAGATTTTCTACAGATTTCAAATATTTCGCAAAGATTTCAAATAGATTTCAAAGATTACACAAAGATTTCAATGATTTCCCAAAGATTTCGATAATTATACAAATATTACCAAATATTTCGAAGATTTCAATGATTTTTTAAAGATTTCGGATAGACTCAAAACATTTCACAAAGACTTGAATTATTTCACAAACATTTTAGATACATTTTAATGAGTGAACAAATATTTCCCAAAGATTTCGGATAGATTAAAAAGATTTCAATAATTTCTGAAAGATTTCACAAAGATTTAAATAATTTCACAAATATTACCAAATATTTCAAACATTTTTAGCAAAGATTTTACAAAATTGCAATGATTTCCCAAGATTTCATAAATACTTCACAAAGACTTCAATGATTTCCCAAATATTTCAATAATTTCACAAATATTACCGAATATTTTAAAAATATTTCAAAGATTTCACAAAGATTTCTAAAAAATTTCAGGTAGATTTCAAAGATTGCACAAATATTTGAATTATTTCCCAAATATTTTAAAGATTTCGGATAGATTTAAAGGACTTCACAAAGACTTTAATGATCTTCCAAAGATTTCAATAATTTTACAAATATTTCAAAAATTCTTTTAATATTTCCAAAGATTTCAGAAAGATTTCAAAGATTTTGAAAAAATTCAACAAATTTCACAAAGTTTCAATGATTTCCCAAAGATTAAAAAATTCAAGGTCGCTGGACACCCTGTTATAGGATAAAAAGGATCATGAACACTGATGGTCACATGGCCGGGTATTTTCCTATCATTTCTTAGCCACAGATCTATATGCAAACAAAATGAGAAAATATCTATTTTGGGAAAATTCAAACGATCCGATGAATTTAATCAATCGATTACAGGGGGGGGGGATAAATACTTTGCCCCTCCCTGGTCGATTTCTAGGGGGGGGGGGGTAGTTCCCCCTACGGCTCCACCGCCTCTGACTGCTAAGAAAGACTATTTATTACCTTGATAACACGCTTGACTGTGAAGCCAGGCAAAAGAAGCTCTCACTGCTTGTGTTTTGAGCGCCATTTCTTCATCGTCCCAATCCCGAGGCCTCGTTGCCATGTAGCCACAATTGTGATATGACAAAAGTCCGAATTCATGATGATCACCGGGCCAAAATCCAGGAATATTGGTTCCGTGCCTCATGATCTGACGGTAGCCCACGGTTCGGGGATCGAATCTAAAATCGGGAACATCATACTCGGAATTTTCAGATTCTTGGATAGAAACGATTTCTCGAAGAGGGAGATGATGTCGCAGGTGAAGATTCGGTTCCCCGAGGTATTGGAAATAACGGTCGATGGGGTCATTAGCATAAGGTTTCATCCACGCGCGACTATTTTTCTTGCTAACTACATTTACAGGAGGTATTATTCCTCCAACGGTCCAGAACGCCTCAATTCTAGGATCTAGATCTACTTGAGTTTCTAGTAGATGTGGATATTTCGTTGAGAGTTCAACGAGTAAGATCCTGTTGATTTGTCGTGTTACTGCCTTGGTTTGGATATTTTGAAATCCTTTGGGGTCGGATATCACCTCGGGTTCTAACTCCTGTTGTCGCCTGTTGAAGAATATATTATTTTAAATTAAAAACTTGAGGTACATTTCTATAAAGCTTTATAGCTTTATTGTCAGGAAAAAGCGTTACGTGTTTTTTTGAACGGCCCCTGTACAAAAAACTCGAAACTCGATATATGCTGACAAGATTTTCGTCAAACCCATTACTAGTGGGTTCTCCTAATTTAAAACATTTACTTTAAAATTGTCCAATTATGAAAGTTTTAATCTTTAATTTTGCGATATAAAACGTGTTCAATTCAAAATTGTTCAATCTCAAAGGCTTGAATTTTAAATTGACCAAGCATTCAAAATTGAATGAATTTAAATTTGAAAATGTTACAAATTAAATATGTCAAACTCAATTCGTTCTTCCTAAGATTGTGCAAGTTGAAATTGGAAAATTAGAAATTTTAAAGAATTTGAAATCGAACTTATTAGGTATTTCAAGTTGGCAGGTATTTTAAGCTGACAAGATGTCTGCATGCCGAGGGTCAAGCAATAGGGGAGTTTACCAGCTGCTAGGTAGCGCTTTGAATATTTATCTCTTTGGTTGAAAACTCAAATATTTTGATGAAAATTAGTTTTTTTTTTTTAAATTAATTAAATGAAAATTTAACTATTCCATTTTTGATTGAAAATTGATCTATTTTAGTTAAAAATCAACCATTTAGTTGAAAATGCATGGAAAATTCATCTATTTTTGGTAGAAAACGATTGTTCTTGTTTGAAAAGTCATCTATTTTGATTTAAAATTCATTTCTTTAATTGAAGTTTGTTGTTTTTTTTTAACTAAAAAGTTAAATTATTGTTCTTCTTTGAAAATTTATCTTTTTGGTTGAAAATTTATTTTTGATTTTGTTGAAAATTCAACTATTTTATTGAAACTTCTTTTTTTTTGGTTCAAAATTATTTTTTTGTTTAAATTGAAAATTAAACCATTCCATTTTTGGTTAAAAATTTATCTTTTTTAGTTGAAAATTCAACTATGTTGTTGAAAATCCATGTATTTTGTTGAAAATTCGTCTTTTTTGGCAGAAACTTATTCTCCTTGATTGAAAATGGTTGAAAATTTACCGATTTTGTTGAAAATTCCTTATTTTTAAATGAATTTTTTAACTATACCGTTTTTGGTTGCAAATTGAACTATTTTCTTAGACATTCGTTTTTTTGGTTGCAAACTAATTTATTTTTTTTAGTTTAAAATTCAAATATTTGGCTGAAAATTTGTCGATTTTGTTCGGTTGAAATTTTTGTTCAATTCGACTTTGCTGGGTTGAAAATTATTTTTTTTTTTAACTGGAAATTTAACTGTTCCATTTTTTGTTAAAATTGTCTCATTTTAGTTAAAGTCATTACTTTTGTAGAAAATTGAACTATTTTGTTGAAAATTCAATTTTTTATCTGCAATTTAACTTTTCCACTTTTAGTTGAAAATTTGTTTTTGTTGAAAATTCAACTATTTCATTGAAACTTCTTTTTTTTTTGGTTCAAAATTATTTTTATTGACTGTAAATCAAACCATTCCATTTTTGGTTCAAAATCTATCTTTTTTAGTTCAAAATACTGTTCAAAATACTATATGGTTGAAACTTCCTGTATTTTGTTGAAAATTCGTATTATTAAAAAAATACTATTATTGAAAATTGATCTTTTTAGGTTGAATATTCATTTGTTTCTGTGAAAATTTAACTATTCTGTCGAAACTTCTTTTCTTGATTCAAAATTATTATTTCAACTAAAAATTGAACAATTCCACTTTTTGGTTAAAAATTTATCTTTTTTAGTTGACAATTTATGTATTTTGTTGAAAATTTGTCTTTTTGGTAGAATATTATTTTTTTGTTTAAAAATGGTTGAAAATTTACCGATATTGTTAACCATTTTTTTATTGAAATTTTTTTTAGCTGAATATTTAATTATTTCATTTTTTTGAAAATTTATCTTTTTTGCTTTAAGATTATTTTTTTTATTCAAAATCAAACTTTTACATTTTTGGTTCAAAATTTATCTTTTTTAGTTCAAAATTCAACTATGTGGTTGAAAACTCATGCATTCCTTTTTTTAATTATTTTTTTTAACTGAATATTTAACTATACCATTCTTATTGAAAATTGATCTTTTTAGGTTGGAAATTCATTTCTTTCGGTGAAAATTTAACTATTCTGTGGAAACTTCTTTTCTTCTTTATTCATAATGTGTCCCCTAAGGGTTCTCCAATTTTTTAAAAACCTTTTTCCTATTCCCCATATCTGTTTTATTACCCCTGCTGCTTTTCTTATCCTTTCTCTTATATGAGCTCTTTGATCTCCATTTGCTTGCAAGGTATATCCCAAATACTTAAACTCTTTTACTTCTTCTAATTTTATTCCCTTCCATCTCCCCGTCCATTCTTTCTTTCTTCCCCCTCCTTTTCTAAACCTCATTATCTTTGTCTTTTCTACATTTAAATTGAACTTTTTTTCCATCTAAGTATTTCTCTAATCCTGTAATTAAGCCCACCATCTCTTCTTCATCCTGCCATCAACAATATATCGTCTGCGTATGCCAGTGTATATATCTTTTCGTTCCCTATCCTAACTCCTCCCCACCCTTTTCTCTTAATTTCTTCTTCCAAGTCTGATATTAATATATTAAATAAAAGTGGGCTCAGAGGACATCCTTGCCTTACCCTTCTCACCAACCAGAAACTATCTCCTATTTGCTCTCCTACCTTTACCTTGCTTTTTGTCTCTCTAAAAATTCCCGATACTCTCTTTATTAATCCCTCTCGTATCCCCTTTTTCACCATAACTTTTTCTATCTCATCTCGGTCTAATGAGTCAAACGCCGCCTTTAAGTCCACGAATATTGCTATCATTGCCCCTTTCTCCCTTTTAATCCTCTTATTTACTAAATAGTTCAGAACATATATATTGTCCATTACCCCCATCCCTTTTCTAAAACCTGTCTGATTCTCTGGCTCCATCTTTTTCTTCACAACTTCTTTTTTTAATCTCTCCGATAAAACAGTCCCATATACTTAATACAGTGTTGGCATTAGTGTCACTCCTCTATAATCTTTAACCTCCTCCCCTTTGCCTTTCTTCACTATTGGTATCACTACTCCTTCTTTCCATAACTCTGGCCACCCCTCTCCTCTCCATACTCTATTGCACATTATCCATACCCATTCCTTTAATTCTGTCCCCCCATATTTATATACTTCATTTGGAATATCATCTATACCAGGTGCCTTTCCATCTTTCATCATCCCTTGACTATTTCCTCCCTTGTAATGTCCTCCTCCTCATCTGTTTCTCTACCATCTTTTCCTCCTTTCCTAACATTCCTCTCTACCCCTCCTAGTAATTCCATAAAATATTTTTTCCATTCTACCATCTCAATATCCTGGTTTACTCTTTTCCTTCTTCTTCTCTCTCTATTTACCACCCTCAGAACTTCTTCTTCCGTCCTAGCCTTCTCCGCTTCTTCTTCAAACCTTTTATTTTCCTCCTCTTTTTTTTTGCTCACACAACTCAGTATACTCCTTCTTTTTTCTACTATATTCTTCTCCAATACTTGTCCCTTTTCTCCATTTTCTTAATTCCCTTTTCACTTCCTTCTTCTGTTTGCAATTCTCATCCCATCCACTTCTATCCCCTCCTTCACTAACTTCTTTTTCGCTTGTGCACTCTAATACTCCTTTTATTTCTATCATTATTTCCATTTCCTCGTTTACATTTCCTTCCCCCATTTTGATATTCCTGACTTTTTCTTTAAACTGTTCTTTACCTTCCATTGACCAATCCCCTCTTCCTGCTCTTTTTACTTTTGCTTCCTTTTTAGCCTTATTGTTATTACTCATTTCTCCCTCTACTGTCACTATTATGGAAAAGTGATCCGAATCTACATAATTCCCTACCTCTAGTTTCTTAACCTTCTCTCTTACCTCGTCGTCCACTACCACATAATCAATTACCGTTCCCCTCTTTCCTCTTGAACATGTATATTCCCCTTCCTCATCCCTTTCTATACTTCCGTTTAGGATAAACCATCCCATCTCCCCTAGGCTCTCTAACAACTTCTTTCCCTCCCCATTCAGTCTCTTGTCTTCGGATTTTCTTCCTCACTCTCCACATCCCATTCCCTTCCTCCTCTATCTCCTGTTCTCGCATTAAAGTCTCCTCCTATTATAAGCCTAATCTCTTGCTTGTTTTCTTCCATCAGTTCTCTCATCTCCTCTGTTTTCTCCTGCATATCACCGTTCACATAAACCCCCACTATCTTCTACCTCTCTCCTCCCATATTTATCTCTTCTACTATTAATCCTTCTTTATGAGTATTTCCTCCCTTCTAATGTCCTCCTCATCTGTTTCCCTGCCATCTTTTCCTCCTTTCCTAACTTTTCTCTTTACCCCTCCTAGTAATTCCATGAAATATTTTTCAAAACTTTTTTTCTTGACTCAAAATTATTATTTTAATTTAAAATTGAACTATTCCATTTTTTGGTTAAAAATTGATCTTTTTTAGTTGAAAATTTATGTATTTTGTTGAAACTTCGTCTTTTTTGGTAGAATATTATTCTCCTTGTTTGAAAATGGTTGAAAACTTACCGATTTTGTTGAAAATTCTTTTTTTAAATTAATTTTTTTAACAATAATATTTTTGGTTGAAAATAGAACTATTTTGTTGAACATTCGTTTTTTTTGGTTGCAAATTAATTTTTTTTACTGAAAATTTAACTGTTCCATTTTTGATTGAAAAATATTCTTCTTGTATGAAAATTGATCCATTTTGGTTATCATGAAAAATTCTTTTTCCCAAGTTATTAAAAAACAAAGTTTTGTCCTATGCAATTAATATTATTGTTTGGCCCTCGGTGCAGATCTTGCAAATCTCGGATTTCCCCCACTCAACCTGAAATACCTAATTAAACATTGGATCAAGTGATATTCAAAGGGATTGGATAGATTCTTCCACTGAAAATTAGAAGAATTACCCGTCATAAAATTAATTCCCGGGGCAGCCATGTAAATTTATTTTAAGCCTGCCAGGAATTAAATCCACAAAACACTTTAAAATTCAACTTACTTTCTTCTCGAATACTCGAGGACCAAAACCTCTTCTACTTGACTTCGTACATTTTCCACAATCGAATCCAAAGCCTCAGTACTGATGACAGTATCATAAACGGCAGGTAAACCAGCTTTGGGCACAATATGAGTTCTCGTAACGAACTGTGCCTGTTCCAAAGAATCATAATGGACTTCGTTTTCCTTCATAAGCACAGAAGTCCAACCATAATACCTTGGCATATTAACCGCTATCAACTTCTCCTCCACGGTTTCTTGCCTTTTAACCAAAGCATAATGTTCTTCTCTTTTTCTTGATTGAACCGCACGATAGGAAAGATCAAGAATTGGTGGATATTCAACTTCGGTCTTAGCGGTGTCAGGAGCTGTTGCCGGAACACTAAAGTTGCGAATGTGTCGGCTGACACGAGAAATCGACGGAGCACGCACAACCCGTGAAATAAACATTTTTCGGATGTCCCTATTTCAAGGAGAACCGAAAAATGTATCGTTTTTTATCAACTTTAGGATATGGTAAACGTAAACATTTTTCAGGAGGTGGAGGTTATGAAATGACTTATTTTAGGTTATGGTAGAAACTAGAACGTGACAAAAAGTGCTACCAACTTATCTGTCTTGGTCGTGAAATATTACTGGACGACCGGAGTTACTAAATGTTACTAGACTGTATAGGGGAAACTTCTAGTAAGTTACCAAAAATTGATACTGTGACGTAGGGCCATGCCTACTTAATTAATTTATACGCCACCTAGCGGCCTTAATCGCAAATACTCAATACATGTAGGAACCTGCGTTGCCGATATAATTTAAAATCCAATAAGCGCGAAACTCAAATTAAATTACGACAATCGCAATCACTAAGACAGCAAAAAACCCCAATATTTGAAAATAAGCAGATACTTTAGAACAGGAAACGAAACCTGAAACTTTTAAGAAAGGAAAATT